>JAULKK010005032.1:0-10437 GCA_032355705.1 Rubia peregrina
GAAAGTACCTTCAAGCGGAAAAAGAACCCATTCTAAAGATTTAACAAAATAAGATCTTGGATGACTCGGGATCTTCTAACTTTCGCAGAGCAAGGGGGAAAGATTTGAGCTGCCTTGGTCAACATTGCACGTATTCAAATCCAAATTACCGTCTTAATGAACAAGGAATAGCTCCAGAAATTAACCACAATCCATCTGAAAATCCAACTAAATGTAATTTAAAGAATCTAGAGCATATGATGGAAGGGATTGATTGATACTTGGGAAATATTGATGAATGAGCTTCATTTGTATCATATCCAACCACGTACTTGATGAAAAGAACTCGTACGTAAACAATTTGAATCAAGGAAATCACACCGTGGCTGAAATTTTACAATATTTAGAACCAACCATGGGAAGGGTAGGTTTACGAGAGATGATGATGCATTTGTGAAGAACCTGTTTATCGAAGGACTAAAGGAGAATCTTCATATACCGATTAAGCTACAACATAATGTATCAATGAGTGACTCTTTGGTAGAATAAATGATGGTTGAAACTACGTTCAAGTCGAAAAAGAACCCATTCTAATGTTTTAACAATCCAAAGTCTTTGTTTGACTCGGGATCTTCTAACTTTGCTTGAGTAAGGAGGAAAGAGATGAGCAGCCTTGGTCCATTTCAGATGTATTCAAATTCAACTTTCAGTCTTAATGAACATTGAAACTGCCAGAAATCAACCAAAATCCATCCAAAATCCAAGTAAGTGTAATTTAAAGAATCAAGAGCATATGATGGAATAGACTGTCTGCTATTTGGGAAAGATTCAAGACAGATCATCATTTGTATCATGTTCCAAACACGTACGATGGAAAATACTTGTATTTAAGCAATATAAAGCAAGGAAATCACACCGTGGCTGAATATTTACAATATTTGGAACTAACCATGGGAAGGGTAGGGTTACGAGAGATGATGATATATTTGTGAAAAACCTGTTTACCAATGGACTAATGGAGAATCTTCAAATACCGATTAAGCTACAACATACTGTTTCAATTAGGGATTTATTGTTGAAATCAAGGTTTATTAAATGTACATTTAGGCATAAAAGATCCCATCCTACAACTTTAACAATCAAAGGTCTAGGTTAGACATAGGGGATCTTCTAATTTTGACCGAGTAATGGGGACAATGATGGGAAGCTTTGTCCAACCCGGACGTATTGAAATCCTACATTAAGTTGTAATGAACGAAGAATGGCAATCTCAAATAAACAAAAATGAATCTGAAATCCCAGTAAGTGTAGTTTAAAAAATCATGAGCACTTGTTGGAAGAGACTATAATTGCTACGTGAGAAGAACTAAGACCATGCTTTATTTGTATCATGTTCTAAACAGGTACATGATAGAATAACACTCATACATAAGAAAGAAATAGAAGCAAGAAAATAATACCATGGATGAATATTTGTAATATCTCAAACTAACCATGAGAGAAGGGTTGGTATGCGAGAGGATAATGTTTTTTCTGAAAAACCTGTTATATCAAAGGACTAATGGAGAATGTCCAAAAACTGGTTAAGGATAAAGATGATGTATCAATGAGTACCTAATTGGTGAAATATATGATGGTTGAAAGTACCTTCAAGCCAAAAAAGAACCCATTCTAATGTTTTAACAATCAAAAGTCTTGGTTTGACTCAGAATCTTCTAACTTTGCATGAGTAATGAGGAAAGAGAAGAGCAGCCTTGGTCCATTTTGGAAGTATTCAAATCTGACTTTCAGTCTTAATGAACATGGAATGGCTGCCAGAAATCAATCACAATCCAATTGATATCCAAGTAAATGTAAATTAAAAAATCAAGAGCATATGATGGAAGGGATTGACTGCTACTTGGGAAAGATTGAAGACTGAGCTTCATTTGTATCATGTTCCAACCATGTACTTGATGAGAAGAACTTGTACTTAAGCAATATGAAGCAAGGAAATCTCATTGTGGCTAAATATTTACAATATCTGGAAATAACCATATGAAGTATAGGATTACGAGAAAGTATAATGCATTAGTGAAAAAACTGTTTAACAACAGACTAAAGGGGAATCTTCAAATACCGATTAAGCTACAATATAATGTTTCAACGAGGGACTTATTGGTGAAAACAAGGTTTATCTCCTTTGTAATAGGTTATTATTCCCTATCTAAGGGGTATGTGTTGTTTGGTCTCTCACTAGCCGAAAGGGTAGTTGCCTTTCTGGCGTCCTTGTTCTAAACTCTATGTTGGCTCTAATTTTTGGTGAAATGAAAATATACTTTCCATCAAAAAAAAGAAAGGTTTATTGAATGTACATTTAGGCATAAAAGACCCCATCCTACAACTTTAACAATCGAAGGTTTAGGTTTGACATGGGGGATCTTCTAATTTTGACCGAGTAAGGGGGGAAATGATGAGAAGCTTTGGTCCAACCCAGACGTATTGAAATCCTACTTACAATTGTAATTAACAAAGAAGGGAAATCTCAAATAAACAAAAAAATGTGAAATCCAAGTAAGTGTAGTTCAAAGAATCTAGAGCACATGGTGGAAGAGACTATAATTGCTATGTGGGAAGAACTAAGACCAGCTTTTATTTGTATCATGTTTCCAACACGTACTTGATAGAATAACGCTTGAACATAAGAAACAAATAGAAGCGAGAAAATAATACCATGGATGATTATTCGCAATATCTCAAACTAACCATGAGAGAAAAGGTTGGTATGCGAGAGGATAATGTTTTTTCTGAAAAACCTGTTATATCAAAGGACTAATGGAGAATGTCCAAACACCGGTTAAGGATAAACACGATGTATCAATGAGTTACTTATTGGTGAAATAAATGATGGTTGAGAGTACATTCGACCCAAAAAAACCCATTCTAATGCTTTAACAATCAAAGGTCTTGGTTTGACTCGGGATCATCTAACTTTTGAGTAAGGAGGAAAGAGAAGAGCAGCCTTGGTCCATTTCAAAAGTATTCAAATCTGACTTTCAGTCATAATGAACCTGGAATGGCTTCCAGAAATCAACCACAGTCCATCAAATCCAAGTATATCTAATTTAAAAAAATCAAGAGCATATGATGGAAGGGATTGACTGCTACTTGGGAAAGATTGAAAATGAGCTTTAATTGTATCATGTTCAAACCACGTACTTGATGAGAAGCACTTGTACTTAAGCAATATGAAGCAAGGAAATCACACTATGGCTGAATATTTACAATATCTGGAACTAACCATATGAACGATAGGTACGAGAAAGGATAATGCAATTGTGAAGAACCTGTTTATCAATGGACTAAATGAGAATCTTCAAGTACGATTAAGCTACAACATAATGTTTCAATGAGGGACTTATTGATGAAAGCAAGGTTATTGAATCTACAATTAGGCATAAAATACCACATCCTACAACTTTAACAATCGAAGGTTTAGGTTTAACATGAGGGATCTTCTAATTTCGACAGAGTATGTGGGACAATGATGGTAAGCTTTGGTCCAACCCAGACATATTGAAATCCTACTTTTAGTTGTAATTAACAAAGAAGGGAAATATCAAATAAACAAATATGAATTAGAAATCCAGGTAAGTGTAGTTCAAAGAATAAAGAGCACCTATTGGAAGAGACTATAATTTCTACGGGGGAAAGAACTAAGACCAGGCTTTGCTTGTATCATGTTCCAAACATGTACATGATAGAATAATACTCGTACATAAGAAAGAAATAAGAAACAAGAAAATAATACCATAAATGAATATTCGCAATATCTCAAACTAACCATGAGTGAAGAGTTAGTATGCGAGAGGATAATGCATTTCTGAAGAACCATCTATATCAAAGGACTAATGGAGAATGTCCAAATACCGTTTAAGGCTAAACATAATGTATCAATGAGTGACTTATCGGTGAAATAAAGGATTGTTGAAAGTACCTTCAATCTGAAAAAGAACCCATTCTAAAGCTTTAACAATCAAAAGTCTTGGTTTGACTCAAAATCTTCTAACTTTACCTGAGTAAAGGGGAAAGAGAATAGCAGACTTGGTCTAATTCAAACCTATTCAAATCCGAATTTAAGTCTCAATGAACATGGAATGGCTGCCCGAAATCAACTACAATCCATCCGAAGTCATAGTAAGTGTAATTTAAAGAATCAAGAGCATATGATGGAGGGGATTGACTGTTACTTGGGAAATATTGAAGACTGAGCCTCATTCGTATCCTATTCCAACCACGTACTTGATGAAAATCACTTGTACTTATGCGATATGAAGCAAGGAAATCGTACTGTTGCTGAATATTTACAATATTAGGAACTAACCATGGGAAGGTAGATTTACGAGAGAGGGTGATGCATTTCTGAAGAACCTATTTATCGAAGGACTAAAGGAGAATCTTCAAATACCGATTAAGCTACAACATAATGTTTCAATGAAGGACTTATTGGTGAAAACAAGGTTTATTGAATGTACCTTTAGGTATAAAAGTCCCCATCCTACAACTCTAAAAATTGAAGGCCTAGGTTTGACATACGAGATCTTCTAATTTTAGCCGAATTAGTGGGAAAATGATGGGAAGCTTCGGTCCAACCCAGACGTGTATTCAAATCCTACTTTTAGTAGTAAATAACGAACAAGAGAAATCTAAAATAAACAAAAATTAATGTGAAGTCCTAGTAAGTGTATTTCAAAGAATCCAAAGCACCTGTTGGAAGAGACTATAATTTTTACTTGGGAAAGAACTAAGACTGGGATTTGTTTCTATTATGTTCCAAACATGTACTTGATAGAATAACATTCGTATATAAGAAAGAAATAAGAAGCAAGAAAATTATACCATTGATGAATATTAAAATTTTCTCAAACTAACCATGAGAGAATGGTTGGTATGCGAGAGGATAATGCATTTTTGAAGAACCTGTTATATCAAAGAATTAATTGATAATGTCCAAATACTTGTTAAGGGTAAAAATGATGTATCAATGATTGACTTATTAGTGAAACAAAGGATGGTTGAAAGTACCTTCAAGCCGAAAGAGAACCGATTCTAATGCTTTAACAATCAAAGGTCTTGGTTTGAGTCGGGATCTGCTAATTTTGCCTGAGTTAGAGGGAAAGAGAAGGGAAGCCTTGGTCCAATTCAACCGTATTCAAATCCAACTTTCAGTCTTAATGAACATGGAATGGCTGCAAAAAATCAATTACAATCCATCCAAAATCCAAGTAAGTGTAATTTAAAGAATCAAGAGCATATAAGGGAGCGGATTGACTGTTACTCAGGAAAGATTAAAGACTGAGCTTCATTCGTATCATGTTCCAACCACGTACTTGATGAAAATCATTCGTAATTAAGCAATATCAAGCAAGGAAATTGCACCGTGGCTGATTATTTACAATATCTGGAACTAACCATAGGAAGGGTAGGTTTACGAGAGAGGATGATTCATTTGTGAAGAACCTGTTTATCGAATGACTAATGGAGAATCTTCAAATACCAAATAAGATACAACATAATGTTTAAATGAGGAACTTATTGGTGAAAAAGGTTTATTTAATGTACCTTTAGGCATAAAAGTTCCCATCCTACAACTCTAACAATCGAAGGCCTAGGTTAGACATAGGGGATCTTCTAATTTTAGCCAAATTAGTGGGAAAATGTTGGGAAGCTTTGGTCCAACCCTGACATGTATCCAAATCCTACTTTTACTAGTAATGAACAAGTAAGATCAACCTCAAATAAACAAAAATCAATGTGAAATCCTAGTAAGTGTAGTTCAAAGAATCAAGAGCACCTGTTGGAAGAGACAATAATTTCTACGTGGGAAAGAACTAAGATTGGGATTTGTTTGTATCCTGTTCGAAACACGTACTTGATAGAATAAAACTTGTACAAAAGAAAGAAATAAGAAGAAAGAAAATAATACAATGGATGAATATTCCAAATATCTCAAACTAACCATGAGAGAAGGGTTAGTATGCGAGAGGATAATGCATTTCTAAAGAACCTGTTAAATCAAAGGACTAATTGAGAATGTAAAAGTATTGGTTAAGTCTTAAAATGATGTATCAATGAGTGACTTATTGGTGAAATAAAGGATGGTTGAAAGTACGTTCAAGCCGAAAAGAACCCATTCTAATGCTTTAACAATCAAAGGTATTTACTTGAGTAAGAGGGAAAGAGAAGAGCAGCCTTGGTCCATTTCGGACGTATTCAAATCCAACTTTCAGTCTTAATAATGAACATGGAATGGCTTACAGAACTCAATCACAATCCATCGGAAATCCAAGTAATTATAATTTAAAGAATCTAGAGAATATGATGGAAGCGATTGGCTGCTACATGGGAAAGATTTATGAATGAGCTCCATTTGTATCGTGTTCCAACCATGTAGTTGATGAAAATAACTCGTACTTAAGCAATATGAAGCAAGGAAATTGCACTGTGGGTAAATATTAGCAATATTTGAAACTTATCATGGGAACGGTAGGTTCACGAGAGAGGATGATGCATTTGTGATGAACCTGTTTATCGAAGGACTAAAAGAGAATATTTAAATACCTATTAAGCTACAACATAAAGTTTCAATAAGGAACTTATTTGTGAAAGCAAGGTTTATTGAATGTACCTTTTGGCATAACAGTCTCAATCCTTCAACTTAAACAATGAAAGGCCTAGGTTTGTATCATGTTCAAAACGAGTACATGATAGAATAACACTCATACATAAGAAATAAATAAGAAGCAAGAAAATCATACCATGGATGAATATTCACAATATCTCAAACTAACCGTGAGATAACGTTTGGTATGTGAGAGAATAATGTATTTCTGAAGAACCTGTTATATAAAATAACTAATAGAGAATGTCCAAGTACCAGTTAAGGCTAAACATGATGTATTAATGAGTGACTTATTGGTGAAATAAAGGTTGGTTGAAAGTACTTTCAATTCGAAAAAGAACCCATTCTAAAGCTTTAACAATGAATGGTCTTGGTTTAACTCGGGATCTTCTAACTTTGCCCGAGTAAGAGGGAAAGAGAAGAGCAGCCTTGGTCCATTTCAGACTTATTCAAATCTGACTTTTAATCTTAATGAACATGGAATGGCTGCAAAAAATCAACCATAATCCATCTAAATTCCAGGTAAGTGTAATTTAAAGAATCAAGAGCATGTGATGGAAGGGATTGACAGTTACTTTGGAATCATATGAAGACTGATCTTCATTTGTATCATGTTCCAACCATGTACTTGATGATTAGTACTCGTACTTAAGCAATGTGAAGCAAGGAAATCACACTATGACTGAATATTTACAATATCTGGAACTAACCATGGGAATGGTAGGTTTACAAGAGAGGATGATGCATTTGTGAGGAACCTATTCATCGAAGAACTAAAAGAGAATCTTCAAATACCAATTAAGCTACAACATAATGTTTCAATGAAGGACTTATTGGTGAAAGCAAGGTTATTAAATGTACCTTTGGGCATGAAATTCTCAATCCTATAACAATTGAAGCCCTAGGTTTGACTTGAGGGATCTTCTAATTTTAGCTGAGTGAGTGGGACAATGATGGGAAGCTTTGGTCCTACCCAGACGTATATTCAAATCCTAATTTTAGTAGTAATGAACGAACAAACGCAATCTCATATAAACAAAAATCAATGTGAAATTCTAGTAAGTGTAGTTCAAATAATCAGGAGAACTTGTTGGAAGAGACAATAATTGCAACGTGGGAAAGAACTAAGATAGGGCTTTGTTTGTATCATGTTCCCAACATGTACTTGATAGAATAAAACTCGCACATAAGAAAGAACTAAGAATCAGGAAAATAATACCATGGATGAATATTCCAAATATCTCAAAATAACCATGAGAGAAGGGTTGGTATGCGAGAGGATAGTGCATTTTGAAGAACATTTTATATCAAAGGACAAATGGAGAATGTCCAAATACCGGTTAAGTTTAAAAATGATGTATCAGTGAGTGACTTAATGGTGAAATAAAGTATGGTTGAAAGTACATTCAAGCCGAAAAAGAACCCATTCTAATGCCTTACCAATCAAAGGTCCTTGTTTGACTCATGATCTTCTAACTTTGCCTGAGTAAGAGGGAAAGAGAAGAGCAACCTTCGTTTATTTCAGTCTTAATGAACATGGAATGGCTTACAAAAATCAATCACAATCCATCTGAAATCCAAGTAAGTGTTATTTAAAGAATCTAGAAAATATGATGGAAGAGATTGGCTGCTACATGGGAAATATTAATGAATGAGCTCTATTTGTATCGTGTTCCAACCATGTACTTGATGAAAATAACTGGTACTTAAGCAATATGAAGCAAGGAAATTGCACTGTGGGTGAATATTAGCAATATTTGGAACTAACCATGGGAAGGGTAGGTTTACGACAAAGGATGATGTATTTATTAAGAACCTGTTTATCGAAGGACTAAAGGAGAATCTTCAAATACAGATAAATCTAGAACATGATGTTTCTATGAGTGACTTGTTGATGAAAGAAAGGTTTATTGAATTTACATTTAGGCATAACAGTCCCCATCCTACAAATCTAATAATTGAATACCTAGGTTTGACATTGGTGATCTTCTAATTTTAGCCGAGTAAGTGGGACAATGATGGGAAGCTTTTGTCCTACCCAGACGTGTATTCGAATCCTACTCTGAGTAGTAATGAACGAACAAGAGCAATCTTAAATAAAAAGGAATCAATGTGAAATCCAAGTAAGTGTAGTTCAAAGAAACAAGAGCACCTGTTGGAAGCGACTATAATTGCTACTTGGGAAAAACTGTGACCGGGCTTTTTTTGTATCATATCCAAGGGGAGAAAACCATCTTATGGGTCAAGTGGATTCAGGAGTTCTATATGATGGTATCAACAGCAACACTGCAGACATTCAGCTCATCAAACCATTCTAGCTACAGCTGGAAATATCTAATGAGGCTAAGAGATCAAGTGATTCAATTTCTGCCTCTATGCTTATCTACTGTAGGGACCTTTAAGGTTTCTCTTGCTTATGATTTACTTCAGGGGTAGAGAACTAAGAAGGCTTTCTGTGACACTATTGGAGTAAAAGGCTGCCGCCGAAGTATTCTTTCTTTCTGTGGAGACTTGCTTTGGGGAGACTTTCTACTCTAGATAGGCTGCATGGTTTTGGGTTGCATCTCCAGTTTTCAGCATGTTCATTATGCCAGCAACAACCTGAAAATTCTCAACATGTTTTCCTGGAATACGTTTATACTCAGCAGAACTTCAGGCAGCTAAATTTCCCAAACATTCTGATTTTGAGGTAACTTAGAAGAATATTATTTACATGGTAGAAAATGAAGTATCATAATTTCTCTCCTTTGGTGTCCACTTTATACCATATTTGGGAGGAGAGGAATAGAAGAAATTTTCAAAGCAGGAACATAGCAGCTCATTAGCTACACTCATCAGTTCTTGCTATTTACCTTGTAATAGGCTTTCTTCCTTTTCATAGGGTATTTGTTCATAGTTTCTTCTATAACTGAAGGGCAGCTTCACTCTTCGATTTGGTGTAAAACCTTTATTTGGTCACTTTGATGAAATGAAATGCTACATTCCATAAAAAAAAGGTTTATTGAATGGGCCTTTAGGCATAAAATTCCCATCCTACAAATTTAACAATAGAAGCCATAGGTTTGACATGGTAAATCTTCTAATTTTAGCCGAGTAAGTGGGATAATGATGAGAAGCTTTGGTCCTACCCAGACGTGTATTTAAATCCTATTTTTAGTAGTAATGAACAAACAAGAGGAATCTCAAATAAACAAAAATCAATGTGAAATTAAAGTAAGTGTAGCTCAAAGAATCAAGATCACCTGTTAGAAGAGACTATAATTGCTACGTGGGAAAGAACTAAAACCGGGCTTTGTTTGAATCATGTTCCAAACACGTACTTGATAGAATAACACTCGTACATAAGAAAGAAAGAAGAAGCAAGAAAATTATACCCTGGATGAATATTTTCACTATCTCAAACCAACCATGAGAAAAGGGTTGGTATGCGAGAGGATAATGCATTTCTGAAGAGCCTGTTATATCAAATAACTAATGGAGAATGTTCAAATACCGGTTAAGGATAAACATGATGTATCAATGAGTACACAAGATGTATCAATGAGTGACTTATTGTTGAAATAAGGTTGGTTGAAAGTACCTTCAAGCGGAAAAATAACACGTTCTAAAGCTTTAACAACAAAGCTCGTAGATGACTCGGTGATGGAGATTAGGGTACGCCTACCACCATAAATGCAGACATTCCACAACTTGATCAAACATTCAAAGGCTATGTTCGTGTCCTCTAAGTAACATGGGTGGACCTATGACAAGGTCTAGAATGAAGCTTAGAGATGAAGCATTGAATGGTTTGATTG
>JAULKK010005053.1:0-10437 GCA_032355705.1 Rubia peregrina
ATACGGAATTGGTATATGTAGTTAGAGTTATTGATGGTCAAACATGATCATTGAAGACTGTGCAAATAGTAAATATGCCAATTCTGCCGGGACGGGGAGTATAAAATAGTATATATATTTTTAGAAAAAGAGCAAAATGAGACATTCACAAAAGGTTAGAAGGCATTTGAACACAATTCTCCTCTAAACCAATAGAGTTTTCGTCTTCTTTTATTCAAATGCAAAACCAGCTTCCAATAAAAGAGTGCGAAAGGAAGCAAATTCTCAACACAACAGAATGAAAAGATTCATCAAGGCTCGATGATGATCTTTCCGGTAGCATGGCCGGAGATACACTGAGCCCACGCATCTTTGGCCATGCTAAACGGGTACTTGGAGTCAATCTTCACGCTCAATCTTCCATCCTTCACCAAATTCATAAGAATCTCCAGTTCATTCTTCTTCTGAACCAAGAACAGAAGCCCCGCCTGCTGCTTAGAGAACGTGATCTTCCTCAGAATCATATTCCATATAATGCTCGCAGAAGGGGTCATGTAAACAACTTTTCCCCTCTCGCTCATGTTCGACGAATACGCCGACCACGGCGTTCCGGCGGCGGTGCAGTCGACGACCAGGTCGTATTTCTTCCCGGACGGGCTTTTCAGGGACGCGCCGGCGGGGGTCCGGTAGTCGAGGATTTCGTCGGCGCCCAGGCTCTGGACGAAGCCGATGTTACGGGAGCCGCAGGTGGCGGTCACGTGGGATTTGGGGGCTAGGACTTTTGCGAGCTGGACCGCAAAGTGGCCGACGCCGCCGGAGGCGGCAGTGATGAGGATGTTTTTTATGTGGGTGATGGAGCCGTCAGGCGGGAGGCCGCCGATTCTTGTGAGGGCTTGGTAAGCTGTGAGTGCAGCGGATGAAAGTGACGCGCCGTCGGCGGCAGTTACTTCGGGGGGTCTGGGAATCGTCAGGTTGGCTTTGGCCACGGCGTACTCCGCCAAGCCACCGCCACTCTGTGAAAATGTTATAACCTCCTCATTAAATCATAAATAAATGGTACTGGATCATACTTTGGTTTGTTATACTGACATAAAAAATAAAAGTGAATCATGCCCAGTTTCTTGTTTAGTTCATATATACTTCTCAATTCTTTTTTAAAATGTACACATTACGCTCAATTTTTCAAACATTGACTTTCAGTTATAGAGCTATATGTGCACATTCGAAAAACTGAAAGAGTTATATGTACACTTTCAAAAAATTGAAAGGGTTTATACGTGCACTTTCAAAAAAGTAGAGGTTAATAATTCGGGGGTAAGAATGCACTTTACTCAAAATAAAAATTCTTTCTTCCCCTCTTTCATTTAATTTGATTTTAATAACAATTCTTATGCCGTATTCATGGGTATCCACGTGCAACATGTACGGAGTACTTGTAGAATGTACATTTCAATATTATAATTTGTACAATACAATATCTACATAACAATCACAAAAATTATATAATGTATCTCACATAAGAGAATGTACATCTTTACAATTTTAAAATCACAAAATATCTTAAGCCTAAAAATACCATATAATTTTCCTTTGTATAAATACAAATTCTATTCGTCCCACTAATATAATCCCACGTCAATTTTTAATACGAAGTATTTGTAAGGCTATTCTAAATATATTTGAAATTATACAAAAATGGATTTGTAATGCAAATATTGATAACAAATGTAACAGCAATAACTTCTATTATACTCCAATTCTTCCTTATTTACATATACATTTTAAATAGAATACGTCTATTGAAATACGATCTTTCTATAACTGTTCAAATTGTAAATTATAAAAAAATCAAGATAAAATATTTTAAAAATTGGATTGTATTAATCGGGCCATAAACTTATAACTATTACACGTTGCATAATAAATTTTTAATAAGCAACTAAAGTCTTTTACCTTGCTATAATTTTAATTCAACCATATCTTTACATATTCTCATGAAAGTTTTTCCCAATACTTTACCATTTAAATATTCTACTTATATCATAAATAGTGACACATGGCAATGTTGTGGGAGTCAAATTAACCTTTCCCGGAGTTATAATGCACAATTTTGACCTTGTTAGTCATGCCATCATGCCACTTTGTCCTTCTTAAAATCTTTTTGCCAAAGAAATTTCAAGGTTTGTCTGGATCAAACAATCAAACAATGATCCATTTTTTCCATTTTCAAAAGATTGAAAGACTTTCTGGACTCACTAGAGTTGAGATTGGCTAGAAGAAAAGCAGCCCTTCCAAACACTTTTTTTCTTGGCTTACTCAATCAACCAAATATGTTATCCAACAAAAAAAAAACCCAAATGAAAAGTCAAAAACTAGCTAAAAAACTGATCATTCAGTATTAAGCACTAATAGTAACTAATAGCAGGCAACTTACAGGGATACTTAGCATAGCCACAATTTTGTCTCCGGCCCTAAAATCCTTCACATCGGAACCAACTTTTGTCACAGTTCCGGCGATATCCATGCCTATAAATCAATCAGCACCAATCCGTTACGTTTTCTTCTTGTACGGCGGCGAAAAATGATCGTAATTAAAGCAACTTACATGGCGTAAATGGAAACTTTCTGGGCATGAAAGGGCGTAGCGTTCCGGCCTGCACTTTATAATCAAATGGATTTAAGCTTATTGCTTCCACTTTCACCTGCAATTCATCCTTCTGGGGCTCCGGGATCGGAACTTCAACACGCTACATTCGCCAAATAAGATTAAAATCAGTTTTGCAAATAAAAGGTCGTGTTCTTTTCGCCTGATTTGAACAGAGTCAAGTGCAGTACAGTGCAGTTAAGTCGAAAAGAACGTGAACTGAAGGGATTAGCGGTTACCTTTAAACCCGCCACTCCCCCGCCGTAAGAGCTGTATGAAAGTGCTTCCATGCTCGAGTTAGAAGTTACAGAAGCTGAGGAAGAAGATTGGAATTTGGAAGAGTCTCTCAACTTGTTTGGTTGGGGTTGCTTGCAGTACGAATTTATAGGCTGCTTATTGGAATTTGGGTTAGTATTTCTTGTTTTAAATTAATTACGAATTGCTTATTCTTGAATATCCTTCAATTTTCTTTGATAGCTGCATTATAATTTAAAACCAATAAAGAAATTATTTCTATGGAAGAAAAAAGATGCAATTTACCGGAGATTCTTACACCGGGATGGCACTTGGCAATTGGCATGCAGTCCAAGTAAACGTCATGCCTGACGTAAGCTTGGAGAAAATGTTACTCTGTTTCCCTAAATTCCAAGGCACCAACATTTATTTCCTGAAACAGCCGTTTAAAAAATATTTAAAAGCAGAAGAATTTGGTTCATCTGATTTAAAGTCAAAGACCAGTCAAAGATGATAGGTTGAAGAAATGTTACTCTGGTGTTCTAAATAATAAGTACTCGCTCTTTCCCAGTTTAAGATGCACACTTTTTGCTCAACTTTCTCAAGATATATTTGACCATAAATTTTAACTTGTATATAGATACAAATATCTTTATATGAGATATCATTGAATTCCCGCATGATGTATTTTCTAAACATCAAATTTTAATACACCATTATTATACATAAAAAAGTTATTGTTGGTCAAACATGGTATGAGAAAATTGACCAAAAATGTGCAGGTTGAACTGGGACGGAGGGAGTAACAACTTTTATTTCCTGAAAGCAACCTTACAAAAAATATTATAAAGAGGAGGAATTTCGTTCATCTCGTTTGAAAGTAAAAGAGGATTCAGAAATTGAATCCTGCCTTTCATAGTGATTTTTTGCACTTTTCAATCATTTTTAAAGCACTTCTAACAATAAATTTCATATAATATAATTAATAATATCAGATATAATATTATATTTTAAACATGTATTTTTTTAATGTATTATTAGTAAATATAATTGAAATTATTAGTGTTTAAAATGATTTAAAAAGATTGACATAAAATTGAAAAGTAAAAGCAATGGGGTTATCGTGTAACAGTTAAATTCGTTTTAAAAAAGTTGACCGCAACTTAGGACTTCGAGTGTAATAAGAGTATTGAATAAAGCTTCCCAATCTTTACAAACGTATCAATACTTTATGTAACAGCCGCCGTCCCTTTTCTTCCATCCTCTAAAGCTTTTTTACCCCATCTTCTATCAGGGGGAAACGAGAAAAAATTGAAAAATTCTTATAAGTGTAGATTTATTTTTATACATTAGTATTTTTGTTCCATTCAATATATTAGATTGATGAGTTTGTAATAATCATTCAATCTAATTGATCATGTCGATATATTTTGTTCGATCTGATTTTACAAATTGTGTGTTCATGATTTCATTTATTTTTCTCTATTAGGAGTCTCGTTCTCGATCTATGTTTGTCAAAGTGTACAATTTGGACAACATAAATCAAATTTTTGATCAAGTGGTGTTACAGTTGTTGAAGATCCATGTTTGGCGCGATGATATTAATGTGTGATATGTGTATCTTGTTGGAAAATATGGTTGAATTCGTCAACTTTTGGGCTCAGTTTTGAGTATTACTCGAAATGAATTGGGTCCGGTGGATGACATTTTTGGATTCTACGTTGCGAGTATTATAAATTCGATTACTCGAACAATCAAAACGGATCAAGAGTGAATGAGATATTGATATCGAAAGATTCACTTTTGGAAGTGAAAAATGTACGAAAATTGCACATTAGAAAATGTCTTAACCTCTTTGTCCCACATGGGAAAAAGGGAGAGATTTGGACTAGTATATAAGGTTGGAAGCTTTCTTCTAGTTCAAAAGTGTTTACAAACTTATGCTCCAACCTCTAAACATGGCGCCTAATTTTGATGTTTTATTCACTAGTCATCAACTCATCAGTTGAAGGAAAAATTAGATCAAGAAAAAGCCAAAAAGCCTTAGTTCTCATGTTTGTTTCACCCTATCCTTGTAACACCAATCATCTCTCTCATGTACATGTGTGATCTTATTGTCTGTTTGAATTTTTTTAAATCCAAATTAATTGGGCATATTTATAGTTAAATGACTAAGTTATAAATTTAACAAAAAAATGAAAACATTGATAGAAATAAATATAACACAAAGAAATAAAATCAAATAATGTTTCCAAAGAACGTTGACACATAATACTCAGAAAATGATAAGACCAAACAAGAAGTTGATAGCAGGCAGCTAAGTTTTTCAGAAACGTCATCAACTTTGTATTAATTTTATGCTTTAGTCAAGAGAATGGTACATACAGCCTTACACGTTCATTTTCAACTAGAGCATAACTCATGGTTCCGGTTGTATGATTATTACTGCGGGTTGCACATGATCTTTTACCTTAGTTTTAGAGAGTTCCTACATGAAATCATAACTACAAATTTTTATCGAGATAGAATAAATAATTAAAAGGGAAATGAACTATTTTACAACCTTCGCCTTTTCAGATTTCATTAAATTATTGATTTTGATCTATTGATTACTAGCAAATCAAGGAGGAGGTCCAATCTCCTCAAACTCATGCAAATATGCTCTTCAAGAAATTCATGACACGTCAGTCATTGTTCCGATGCAGCACCATGAATACCATTGCATTCCAAAAGCCCCTTAACCTTTTCTCGTAGTCTCGCTAATGCATTTACATGTAAATCCTTTCGTATTTGATACTTGTTGTTCCTAAACTTTGATCCCATCGTAGCAATTAATACAATATATATTCACCCTTTCATGTCTAGGACAGAAAAACTTCTCTTACCAAAAAAACACCAATGCATGTTTCTAAACCACCAAAAAGGATAATACAAACTCATATTTGAATTGAGTAATTGATTACCTACCTGCACAACTCTTATCAAATCAACTCCAAAAGAATTTTTACATCAATAAAGTCACTCACGTCTCAAGGGCAGAGATGTGGTTCTCGAAAAAGTTTTGACATGTATCTAGTCAAAACCCTTATAGATAGAATAACTAGCAGAGTTAAAAAAACACGAAATAGATAGAATAACGGGCATGAGCCAAGGTACACTACCATTCACATACCTGGGAGTGAGAATCTTTAAAGGGAGGAAATTAAACCTTCACTTTAAGGATATGGTTGACAAAATACCTTCCAAACTTGAGAATTGGAAAAACACATGGTTGTCAATTGGTGGAAGGATGATCCTTATCAAGCATGTCCTGACAACAATCCCATAGCATTCATGGTCAATCACAGCCCCTACATCTCACACCATTCAACTCATTGAATCCTTAATCAGTAATTTTTTCTGGGGAAAAACTGAAAAGGGTCCAAATAGACACTGGCACTCTTGGGAAAAATTGTGCTATCCTTACTCATAGAATGGCCTAGGTTTTAGGGACCTCAACACGGTTATACAGTCTTTTTCAGCTAAAATCTGGTGGAAGATGCAAGTAGGAAAATCACCTTGGTCAAGGTTTATGTGGTCTCTCCCCCAAAGCTATAGAACCTCGGAAACCTGGACTAGATATTTAGAAATAGATGGTTTCTCCGAATCTAATTCGCAGGTGCTAATTGGTAATGGTGAATCAAACATGTGGGTCGCAAACTGGCTAGGATCTGGACCTTTAGTCAACAAATGGCCAGCACAGGTACATATTCCTCAACCGTATTTGAAAGTAAGAGACTTAAAGGTACATCTGCACTCTCTACATCCTCTATTTCATCAGTATTTAAATGCGCATCTGGTTCAGGAAATTACAACAGTTATAGACTTCACACAAGATCGGGACATTTTAATCTGGAAACCAGAATATTCTGGAGTTTTTACAGTTAAATCAGCTTTTAACTCATTGAGAAAAGAAAAGCATTCCATTGATATTCTTTCTAAGGTATGGAATTCAATAATTCCAAACAAAATATCAATTTTTGTTTGGAAATTATTGAATAAAGCCTTACCATTTGATAATATCTTAATGCGGATGGGATTCAACTTGGCTTCCAAATGTCCCTTCTGCAAAAATTGGGATAATCTGGATCATTATTTCAACATCTGTACAAATGCAACATCCCTGTGGACAAGATTTGATCAAATAATGAATTTAAACTGCATAGGTACCCAAACAATTGAAGATAGATTGAAATTTTACTGGAATATTCAGGGATTCTCTAAATTAAAACTATCACTCATAGCTAATATTCCGATGGTAATTGTTTGGGAACTGTGGAACTCAAGGAATAGTTTTATTAATGATGGGATTGTCTTTCGTGTTGATATTGCATGGACGAAGATATTTCAACTGAGTCAAACTTTGTATTCCATCAATAATGCTATTGATTTCTCAAAGAGTGATCACAAATTCCTCTATTTTGGGTTCACTCCTCCTTTGATCAAAAGTTTTATGACTAAGATCACTATGGTGCGATGGAATCTACCTACAGAGGACTTCAAAGTTAACTGTGATGCTTCTTTTAAATCGAATGGAGTTGGAATAGGATGTGTAGTCAGATCTCCATCATTTTTACTTGTGAATGCAACATCTGATTGTGTAAATTGTTCTGTTTTCTCCCCTCTTCACGCAGAATTGTTGGCTATTTATGCAGGAATGAAACTGCTAGATGACAAGGGCAGCAACGGGGTCATAGAATCTGATTCGAAGGTCGCAATCGACATACTCCGAGCCAAGGCAAAACCCCCTTGGAGGCTGATTCACCTTGTCAGGAAGATTAATGAGCTACAACAGAGGAGACTATTCAAGTTCGAGCACATATTCAGGGAGGCCAACGTCCCGGCGGACCACCTAGCCAAACTTGCAAACAAAAAATGGATCAACAAGACATCAGATCCCAGTCAATTTTCCAACTACTGCTGAGAAGAGATCTTTTGTTTCCTCATTTCAGAAAAATTATCATCAAGACTTAGAGACTAAGAATATCGAAATTGCTTCATGTTCTTCAGGCTGGAAAAATTAGGTTAATGGATGAAGATCTGTCTGGCCATTACAAATCTCACACAGGGGTGGAGGATTTGGAAATGGAAACACAGTTCTTAATAGCTCCATTACTAAGTTTCATTTGGTTAAATACATAGGCTAGTCATTTATAGCCCTTTTGTAAACAACTTTTTAGTTACAAATTTGGTTCTGGGGATCCTTTTAACAACCCCACCTCATGGTTCATGAGGACTTTGATTTTAAAAAAAATAGTCAAAACCCTTATACTTGCTCGAATTGATTGTCCATGTTCATTCACATCCACATAAATTTGGAAATCCTTCGCCAACTTGAAAACATCATTGATCTTAAAGCTTGCTTTTGTCACAATCACATTACCTTTTTCATCTATCATTGAAGAACAACCAACATATAAAGTAAAATATTAATTCAGAAAAAGCATACTGTAAGAATGACATAAAAAAGGAGAGAGAAAATATTACCTACAATCTTAATCTTATCAGCCTTTTCACGACATTAATTCTGGAACCTTCACTTTCATCATTAAATTCACTATCACGAGTATTTGAAGAATAACTTGTTCTCTCATGATAAGATGTTGTGTCGAGCATAATTGGGAGACTAGGTTCAGCATGCATAGGTTGCATGAATGAAGAATTTCCTATAGATTTTTATGGTCTGGACCGTGTGTAATTAGATTGTGGGAGAGGTGGATGCAGTTGATTGGAAATAGATGTTGAAGGTGGTGGTGGTGTGAAATTAATTTCCTTTGATAATGCTTTAGATCTAAACATGATAACAAGAAGGGCGATACTGAAATTAAGATACTGAGGGAAGGAATAAAGGAATAAAAACATGAGCTGTTGACTTGGTATTTGGGCTTGTTACATAGCATTAAGCCAAGATAGTCCATATTTGAACGTGCCTACATGCCCTGTCAACCTGCAAATAAACATTTTTTGTGTGTTTTCCGGATATTATTTTATCATTTTCATTTACTACCTCCATCCCAGGGAAATTTTCACTCTTTAATTTTTATCAGTTGACTCAAAAAAGTTTGATCATTGATATTTATAATTATGTGTAAATACAATTTATGAAAAGTTGATATTTTAAAAATACGTTTTATTACGAATCTAACAAGATAACATACGACAATATCCTAACTTATTTATCAATTTAATTTTGAGCCCAAAGTTAAATAATTTTGACCAAGTGAATAGTTACAGTGCAAATTTGAATGAAACGGAGGGATTACCTTATTTCTATCGTCAATGTAACTTTTGGGGATGACTAGTTTTGACCTAAAGCACTTAATTCTATATGGGAGAAAGTGCATTTATGCCTCCCAATTCTTGTATTTGTACAGATATACCTTCAAGTTTTTTTAAAGTGTATTTGTACCTCTATCGTGGTCTGAAAAATTGGCTAATTTCGATCATTCTCGGAATAGAAATGACTGTTTAATTTCGGTCATTCCCGAATTCGGCGAAAATGGTCATTTCTATTGAATCCGGAAATGGTCGAAATTGACCAATTTTTCAGACCACAACAGGCATACGTATGCACTTTAAAAAAACTTTGGGATATATCTGCACAAACACAAAAACTGGGGGTATGAATGAGTTTATTCCATCTATATAACTTGACAGGAACCTGTGTGATAACGCTCTCGAGGGACCAATTCCACCTTTTAATGGATCGAATACCAAATTGACAGCCTTGTAAGTTTTTTCATTTTTCCATTAAATGTTTGCTTCCTAATGTTCCCGGATGCATATTTAGTCAGGTTTTATCGCATATTCAGTTATATGATATTTCTAAATCTGCTTACAATTTTTTTATTGAAGAAAGTTAACATAAACAACTACTCTAGAGTAGATATAAGTAGTTATCAGAATCTTAGTATCCACCATCTTAGTCTGATTCGATCTAATTCTTCCTTGAAAAGGTCAAGTCATTTTCGGATCATTCTCCACCAGTGGCGGAACTAGACCAAAATGTAGGGAAGGGCGGGACAGGACGGATCATGGGCGAGGAGGGGCGGGATATATATTTACCTCTCATTCACCGGAGGTTGGGGGGCAGCAGCCCCTACTGGCCCCCAGTGGCGGATCTAGAAATTTATATACGGGGTGCACCAATTATATATATTGGTGGAGTGCACTATTTTTTTTTATTTGGGGGATAATTGATGGGTCATTATTTTAAAAAAAATCATGGTGCACCCCGAGTTATATAGTAGATCCGCCCCTGCTGGCCCCCAGTTACGCCATTGTTCTCCACCATTGGATGTTTCACTCTCTCGTTCCTAAGAAATTGAAAGATCACACGATGGAGGTTTTAATGAATCCAACTTTTTATTATTATTAATGATCGAATTGGCAACAACTATTACTGTTAATGTTAAATCAATATTTGGCGGGATATACCTGCTATGCAAAATTACAAAGAGTATGTATTAAACCAAAATCTTTATAACCTTTTGAAAAGGTACGGTTGGATGAAATGGGTGTATCCAATTTTACTACTTCTT
>JAULKK010005064.1:0-20350 GCA_032355705.1 Rubia peregrina
CTTCACTAAAAACACTCAAAAATCCTCACGAGCAATCTACAATTTAAGCTCACAAAATAGATCTAGATGCTCGTAAGAACCAAAAAATCCATTAGACTCAAACTAGGTTACAAAATGAAGGATTTAGATACAATAACCAAAAATGGTTATCTAAACCCCTTATAGTGTAAACCTACCTAAATCTAGCAATCTTCCAACAAAAACACACAATAAAAAGGTGTTAAATGCCTCGGAAAATACATGCATTTGACGTCTCATCACTTTCACATTTCCCTATTTGATTACAAAATACGTTGTCAATCACTCTTAGATATGTTGCCCCTACATTTTTTGGTCCAAACGGCATTTTAACATAACAAACTATTCTGAATCTTGTTATGAACTCCATCTTCTCTGCTTCTTTGGGATTCATACATATTTGGTGATATCCTTTATATGCATCCAAAAAGTCTAGGACTTCGTATCGTGCTATGGCTTCGACTAGCTAATCGACCTTAGGTAAAGTATAACAATCCTTTAGGCATGCCTTGTTTAAATAGGTGAAGTCTATGCACATTCTCAATCATTGGGTTTGCAGACCATTACGGATATGTTACTTCTCTCAGTATACCAGCTTGAAGAAAAGTTGTGACTTCTTCTTCGATTGCTTTCTGCCTATCACTGGGGAAACTTCGTTGGTTCAGTTTGACTGGTTTAACTGAATCACTAATGCTCAAGGAATGTGTAGTGATTTCTAGATTAGCTCCCTCATGTTCTGTACACTCCACGCAAATGTGTCCCTGTGACTTTGTAAAATTCTTATTACCTTTTGTTTCTCAAAATCGGGAAGATGCTTCCCAACTTTGATGCACTTGGAAGTGTCTTCGTCATCCAGAGCGACAACTTCAGTCTCTTCTACCAGATCTACCTTTGACTTGCATTAGTTTTCTTCAAGCTTTTCCCTACTTTCATCATAATGATTATACATTGCCTCACCTTTTGCTACTTTCCTCTTATTGTTGAGATTCCGGATGGGGTTAGGAACTTCATTACTAAGTGGTATGGATACCATATTACCTTCGATGCGTTCATCCAAGGTCCTCCAATGATGGAATTGAATGGACTTGGCGCATCCATGACCACAAAATCACACATGATGGTGCATTTTTTATCGCTTTCACCAAGGGTAACAGGAAGTTGTATGTTTCCTAACGGTGTTTCTGCTCATCCTGTAAATCCTAAAAGTGAGGATGTGGACTTTTTTAGATCCGTCCTCTTGAATCCTAGCTTATCAAAGCACTCAACAAACTAGGATTTAGAATGCACTTCCATCATCCAAAAACACTCTATGAACTGTTGCATTTCTAATTTTAGCAATTATGACCATTTGGCACTAGGGACTGCATCCTCTTTGCTAAATGTGATTGCTTCGTCTGGACGAAGCCTTTTATCAGTAGGCTCTAGTGGTGGCGTATATCTGGCCTTAACTTTCCAACCATTATTGGATAGCAATTCAGTTAACCCATATATAGACAGGATCACCAATTCTAGAGCCTCGGTCACTGTATCCTCATCATAATCCACCACTGCCATCATCTTCTGACTTTTTCCCTGTATGTTCTCTATGTCCTGGGTTTTTTCCATGGAGCCCCCTGCCTTGTTGGCTTTGTTGTACCGGCTTCCTCCCTCTTATTTCTTGTATGGGCTCAAATAGTCATTCCTCTGGTTTTCTTCTATCCCTCCTCAAATATCTATAGTGTTCGATATCTTAGCCATGGTCTTTGTGAAAGGCACTGTAGTATTCCCTCGATCTTTCATAAGGTGGTGCTATCATTGGTGCCGGTTCGCAGAATAATTCCTTGATTGCTTTTCATATTTCCTTTCTTGACTTTGTCAGGGATGTCTCTTGGAATGATGTGCCTTGCGTGCCCAATTCTCTTCCCTTCAAAGAGATGTTTCCTCTCCCTTACTTTATAAACCCCTTCTGTATACCTTTCATTATTCACTTCTCACCTCGCTCTCGCATTATCTTGCGGTTATTTGCTTCTTCTGTTCTCACATATTGCTTGATCATCTTCTATAACTCTCTTGGGTTTTTAGGCATAATCTTGATGAGCTCCTTGTAGAACTCTCGTAACTGTAGGCTCCCTGTAAAAGTGCCCATCAAGAATTGGAATGATATGTCTCGAACCTGTAAACTTTATGTAATGACCGATTATGGTATTATGCGAGGCTCTCGTCACTTCACTAAGCTACGTTGTTTAGGTTTGAAATTGTTTTGGTGAACTTTCGCTTCTGATAAAAATAACCTAAAAATAAATCTGACAACTTTCCTATGAATCAATACATCCTTTCGTCAACTCCTCATACCATGTGATCGTTGTTCCTAATAAGAAACCCGAGAAGGCCTTGCATACCAATTTGATTTCTGCATCACAATATCTCATATTGTTGCGATATAAATGCAGGAATTCCTTTGGATCTATGATTCTATCATAAATTTTGACATGTAGAGGAAGTTTGAAATCTTTTTCCATCTTAAAATCTCAAAGATGATGTGCCAATGGTAATTTGTCTTCCTCTTCATTTGCCACCATCTCCTTTAACTCATCTTCGTACATCAGACTTTCATGCCCCTGGTTTTGTCTTGTATTAATCATTAGGGATTTTGGCTTGATCGTAGTGAGAAATTGGTTTATAAACTTTCCCTATTTGTTTCAAGGATCGCTGCGAACGCTCTCCTTTCCTTTTCTTGGTTTATGTTAGGAGATTCTGCTTTCTCCTCCTCCTCTTCTGTATCTTACCTATTATTTTCTTTTCCTTTGTTGGGAATTATTTATTGTTTTTTATTGAGATTCATGCTCTTGTTACGTCCAAATGTTTGTTCTTGTGTCATATGATTGTTGTTTTCCTCACTTCTGGTGAACACCATAATTTACCTGAATGATCTTGGAACGAAAACAAATTTATCCCCACAGTTGACGCCAAATGATGTGGTAATTCACCTAAGTATTCGATGTCCACCGCAAAGTACTGTCTCCTGTAGAACAAGTTCCAAACGTGATTCTAGAGAAAAGTCTCTGACGATCAAGTCAGTTTCTTCCTTATAGAATTAGGATTTCTCAGTCTAGTCTTTCTTACCTCCCTCATTGTTACTCTCTCTTTATTTATATTTGTATGCAATCTTGGTTCGGAATTGCTCACATATGAGATCGTGGGTTGCATCATGATTTCTATAACCTTGGTTAGTGGTTAACCGACCAAACGTGGTACCGCCGTCTGAGATCATGGGTTGCATCCTGATTCCTAGAACCTTAGTTTGTGGTTAACCCACCAAATGTGGTTCCTCCGTCTGAGAGAGTGGATTACATCATGGTTCCCATAATCTTGTTTTGTAGTTAACCTATCAGACGTGGTTCTGCCTTTATCAGTTTGTGGCCTAGTCTTTGATAGGGCTCCGCCTTCTTTGGTTCATCAATGATATGGTCATTGATCTTGACGATTGAGAATAGGGCTGAGCCTAAAGGTCGGTAACCCCTATATTTTGGGCTAGGTATACACCAACAATGTCGCACCTTCATCGGTGGAGTCGACAAGCTACCAAATCATGACCGACGTTGCACATGTATATGGGCCAAACAATTTCAGCCCGCTAGCATAACAAATGAGTTAGCAAAAAACCAAAATGAATAAAAGTCACTTTCATACATGTGAATAGTACATTACTAAATTCATATTAAGTAATATAAATGTTTATGAACTTCATTAACAGCCAGTTTGATAGGAATCGATGTTGAAAAAACCAGTCAACTTTTAAATTTTTTCACTTAGGGTACTCAATGAAAGTAGGAGAAGTCAATCAACCAAAGTATTGGCTGCTAGCAACAACTATTCTTTTTTTGTACAATGCAAAAAGACAATTATTGATTGCAACAAGACAATTATCATAAGTTTTGAATAGGAATATTGTTGTAATTAGATGATGAGACGTCAAATGCATGGATTTTTCGAATCATTTAACATCTTTTTTGTTATCTTTTTATTGGAATATTGCTAGATTTAGGTAGGTTTACATCATAACGGGTTTAGATGACCATTTTTGGTTTTCATATCTAAATCCTTCATTTTATATCCTATTTTTAGTCTAATAGATTTTTGGTCCCCACGAGCATTTAGATTCCTTTTTGTGAGATTAATTTATAGATTGCTTGTAAGAACTTTGGAGTTTTTTGGCGAATTCCATGTGCAAGGATGGTAGAAGATTGAAGGCTATGAGTTAAAACGTGGTAGAAGATAGAAAGGTCGAAGAAGGAAGACAAAGAAGTGGATGTTGACCAAGTTATAAGAATGATATGAAAAGAATTAGCCACCAGTGGTCTTACCATTGGATTCCTCTTCTTGATCAATATAAAATCACCTAAAGAACTCCCAAATCAGCTCAGTGGTTCACCCGTAGCAACGTAAAGAAGTTGAAGAAAAAAGGGACCGCGCGCCCAAAACTCAAAGGGGAAACACCCCTCAACCCGTCTCGCACCCCGCGCACCTCTGCTACACTTTTTGACTTTTCTTGACCAAATTTGCATATAAATATCCCCTCTTCTTCCACATTTGTCCAAGCCCTACTTGGGGCCTCAAAACCATAGTTTTTCTTCATCTTTTCTCTCTTTTTTCATTTCTTCCAACAATTCTTGTAGATTTGTTATGGGCTTCATTATCCAGGCTAGTTATCACTTGGGAGCAATTGATTGAAGCTTTCAAACCCATGTAGTAAGACTCTATTTTACTCTTCTATGAGAATTTTTTGTGAAGTATTTATTGTGCCATTAATGTTCATGTTTACTTCATTTATGTTATAGGTTGTTTGAGAATATGAAATGTTTGTATGATTAAGTGCTAGAAGTGTTAGGAAAGTGTTTAATTTCTTCTCACCTTTGGCATGAAAATCCAAGAACATGGAACTAGAACTTCTTGTGGGTAAATGATGTTAATATTTCAAGATGAGTATCTTAATGTTGTTTGTTATTATATTTGTCCTAAGGTGGAAATGAAAGATTGAATCTTGAATGTTGTTTGTTCTAATTTTAGTCTAATAAATGCTTTGTTTGGTTAAATGGCTAGGCATTTGGTTCAATTCTTGTAGTTATCAAATTTATGGTTCTTAGTATATAATGTCATTGATGAAATACCTTTAGGCGTTGTTTGTCTAAAGTGCTTATCAATGATATTTGGAAATGGTCATTGAACGTCTTTGCAAATTACTAACTAAGAAGAAGTGAATGTTAATCTTCAAATGGAAGTGATAACATTCCCCATATGCAATTAATGTGAAGGAATGAGTGAATGAGTCTATGATCTATAAATGGTTTGGAAGTGGGAACCAAATTCCCCCAAGGCTTTGTTAATTGTGATTTCACCATCTTTTTAGTAGCATGTTGCATGATAGCATAATTAGTTTAGTTTGTTAGTTGTGTTTTCTTTCAATTCATAACTTAGGAAGAACCAACCAAAAATCCCCCCCTCTTTACACGCTTTTATATATGTGTATATATCTATATTTAGGCTTATATCCACCTTTATATGAATGAACCCTTAGGAAATTCTACTTCTTTGTGGGCGACCCCGACTTGCTACTATCTACTTAAATGTATTTAGTAAGCATTTAGGGCTTATAAATTGTATCTTTGACAAGTACGGCGATGACCTCTCATTAGATTAAAATCTTGAACAATAAAATCCTCTGAATTTTACATGAAAGAGAAACAATTCCACTCTTTTATTTTCCTAGTTTCACTTCTAATGTAAAATGGTTTAAACTACCCTGAGGTATTAATTGCATTTTCTTGTTGTGTACGATTGTCCTCCGCTGAGGGAAAAGTCGGTTAACAGTTTAAATTTATTTTTAAAATGTGATCAAAAAGAAATATTTACTTGTTTGAGAATGATTGAAATAAAAAAATTCATTACTCACAAGTCTTTTTTAGTTTTGTGTATGGTCGTAATTTAAAAACTTATTTTCATATGATTAAAATAATGATGTCCAAAAAAATCAAAAACTATCAATTCAATGCAAATTATACAGTATCTCCAAAATATCATTATTATATGAAATCTCCAGAAATATATTACTAATTTAAATTACAATCTTAAAAAAATATCCTAAAACATTTCCATACATGTAATTGTCAATTGTGGATGTTAATAACTGTTAATTACAATTATTGTGGTATGGTAAGTATGGTTTAAGAATGGTAAATTTGAAATTTTATCGTCGGGAACATAATAGCATCAAAAGAGGAAGAAAATATATCATCTTGGGTGATGAGGAAATTAGTTTAATACAACATATCAGCATAAAAATAGTTTTAATACGACATATCCACCATTAATTTACTTCATAAATAAGTTTACTATTATTAAAAATAAAATATTTAAAAAGCTAAAATAATTTTGTAAAATTACTACTATTAATTATAATTAATATATTGATTAATATATGAAATATATATTCATAATTATATAAATAATTTTATTAAAATTATACTTTTTAAAACAAAATACTAAAACTATTCTCAATAAGTAGGATGAAGATACTTGTATTTTTCTTTATTAAGTGAATAATTGTATTTTTCTTTTTCAATTTTTTGTGCCTGATCGATGATAAATATTCAGTTACGGAGTTGGAAAATAAAATGGGGTGTATAGGAAAGCATCACGTTCAAGCGGATTTCAATTTGAAGTTACGAGTAAAGTTTTTACTTTTTGTACTTAGGTCCCTCTTACAAATTTGGAATTATTGAACCACGAAATTGGCTATACCAAAATGCAATTAAATAATATACGATTGTGAATTTGCGATTTCGGCATGTATGGGTGAACGGAATGGCCTCAAAAGTCAACATTGATTACTTGTACACAATTTTGGAAAATTACACTGTGGCCCAAAATTGTGTTTCCCCATTATCTATTGCACCAAAATACATGATTTTTGTTATTATTTCCTAATTATAAAAAATATTTTTTTAAATGGTGAAATGTTGGAAGCGATAGTAGGTGTTCTACAGTAATTTAGAGTTGATTAAATAGAAGTAAGAAAGAGAAATCGCAAAGGATTACGAATATGTTTTTCTACCTGATCAATGATAAATATTCTGTTAAGGACTTGAAAAATAAAATGGAGATGTATAGGGAAGCATCACGTTGGAGTGGATTTCAATTTGGAGTTATGAGTAAAGTTTAAACTTTTTTCAATTATGTCCCTCCAAAAAATTTGGAGTTGTCGAATCACAAAATTGGTGACACCGAAATGCAATTCAATAATATACTATTGTGACTTTGCTATTTGGGCATGTATGGGTGAACAGAATGGCCTGAAAGTCAACTTTGACAATCTTGAAAAATTACACTATGGTCCAAAATTTTGTTTCCCCATTATCCATTGCTAAAAATACATGCTTATTTTTATTCCTACCTAATTATATATAGATGAGTTCAGGTGAGAACACCTATTTATGTGAGAACACCATCTTATGTGAGAACAGATCTGAGCCATTTAATTCCTTAATCGATGGTTTAAATTGGATGCTTATTGAAACATTGAATTAAAAAATCGTGTATCATTCCCAGGTTATAAGACATATCCTGGGCATACATTTCATTCTGATTTATGGAAATATGATTAAATGTTTTTAGCAGTCATGCGAACATGTTAAATTTTGGTCCAAATTATCGTTGCATGCTCTGCTTGGATTTATGCCAATTTAAAAAATATTAATAATATATTTTATTTTGGTGGTGATAGATATATTTATTTTAAAATAAGCACCTACAACTTACATTTGAAGGACTATGCATTGTATTCTAAGTACCAAATTATTTTTATAGCACACAAGTTATAATAAAAAAATTATAAATTTTACTAAGCAAAAAGCGTAGGTGCTTCAAATTATGTTTGTAGGTGTTTTAAGTTAAAGGTGTGAGTGCTTGAAAATGGTGTTTTTTGTGCTTTGAGAATTTTGAGCAAGTTTATTTATTTTTTCAAATTTTATTGAGCATAGGTGTTTTAAGTTATGGTTTAGGAGCTCTAGGTTAAAGATGTGGGTGCATGAAAATTGTATTCTTGGTGTTTCAAGAATTTCGGCCAAGTTTTTTATTTAAAAAAAATTATTGAGGTTAGGTGCTTCTATTTGTGTGTATGTGTTTTAAGTTATAGATGTGGGTGCTTGAAAATTGTATTTTTTTTTGTGCTTTGAGAATTTCATGCAAAATTTGTATAAATTTTACTAAGCATAAAGTGTATGTGCTTCTCCTTATGCGTGTAGGTGCTTTAACTTAAATGTGTGGGTGCTTGAAAATTGTACCCTTAGTGCTTTGAGAATTTCAGGCAAGTTTTTAAAAATATATTTTTTTATTGAACGTAGGTGCTTTAAATTATGTGTGCATGTGTTTTAAGTTAAAGGTGTGGGTGTTTGAAAATTGTATTCTTCGTTCTTTGTAAATTTCGTTCAAAAATTGTATAAAGTGTACGTGCTTCTATTTATGTGCATATGTGCTTTAATTTAAAGGTGTGAATGCTTGAAAATTGTATTCTTGATGTTTTGAGAATTTCGGCCAAGTTTTTTTAAAATATTTTTTATTGAGTTTAGGTACTTCTATTCGTGTCTATGTGCTTTAAGTTAAAGGTGTGGGTGTTTGAAAAATATTTTTTGGTGCTTTGAGAATTTCGTGCAAAATTTGTATAAATTTTACTAAGCATAAAGCGTAGGTGCTTTAATTTAAAGGTGTGAGTGCTTGAAAATTGTATTCTTGGTGCTTTGTAAATTTTACACAATTTATTTTTTAATTATTTTTTATTGAACGTAGGTGCTTCTATTTACGTGTGTAGGTATTTTAAGTTAAAAGTGTGGATGTTTGAGAATTTTGGCCAAGTGTTTTTAATTTTTTTTATTGAGGTTAGGTGCTTCTATTTGTGTGTATTTGCTTTAAATTATAGGTGTGGGTGTTTGAAATTATTTTGGGTGTTTTGTAATTTTCATGCTAGTTTTTATTTATTTCTTGTAACAGCTATGAGCGTAAATTTGTTTATTTGTTTTAATAAAATTGAGCGTAATGTGTAGGTGCTTTAAATTGTGATTGTTGGTGCTTTAATTTTAAAGGTGTGGGTGCTTGACAATGGATTTTTTTTATGCTTTTAAGAATTTTGGGCAATTATTTTTAATTTTTCATTGAGTGTAGGTGCTCGAAATTATGTGCGTAGATGCTTTAATTTAAAGGTGTGAGTGATTAAAAATGAGTTTTTTTGTGCTTTGAGAATTTCAAGCAAGTTTATTTATCTTTTCAAATTTTATTTAGGGTAGGCGTTTCAAGATATGGTTTTAGGAGTTTTAAGTTAATGGCGTGGGTGCTTGAAAACTGTATTTTTGATGTTTTGAGAATTTTGGCCAAGTTTTTTTTTGTAAAAATGTTTTTTATATTGAGGTTAGATGCTTCTATTTGTGTGTGTGTGCTTTAAGTTATAGGTGTGGGTGCTTGAAAAATGTTTTTTTGGTGCTTTGAGAATTTCGTGCAAAATTTGTTTAAATTTTACTAAGCATAAAGCGTAGGTAATTTAATTTAAAGGTGTGGGTGCTTGAAAATTTTATTCCTGGTGCTTTGTAAATTTTACACAATTTCATTTTTAATTATTTTTATTGAACGTAGGTGCTTCTATTTATGTGTGTAGGTATTTTAAGTTAAAAGTGTGGATGTTTGAGAATTTTGGCCAAGTTTTTTTAAAATATTTTTTTATTGAGGTTAGGTGCTTCTATTTGTGTGTATTTGCTTTAAGTTATAGGTGTGGGTGCTTGAAATTATTTTGGGTGTTTTGTAATTTTTATGCTAGTTTTTATTTATTTCTTGTAACAGTTATGAGCGTAAATTAGTTTATTTATTTTAATAAAATTGAGCGTAATGTGTAGGTGCTTTAAATTGTGTTTGTAGGTGCTTTAATTTTAAAGGTGTGGGTGCTTGACAATGGATTTTTTTATTCTTTTAAGAATTTTGGGCAATTATTTTTAATTTTTTATTGAGTGTATGTGCTTGAAATTATGTGCGTAGATGCTTTAATTTAAAGGTGTGAGTGCTTGAAAATGAGTTTTTTAGCAAGTTTATTTATTTTTTAAAATTTTATTGAGCGTAGGTGCTTCAAGTTATGGGTTTAGGTGCTTTAAGTTAAAGTGTGGGTGCTTAAAAATTGCATTCTTGGTGTTTTGAGAATTTTGGTAAAGTTTTTTAATTTGTTGTTGTTGTTGAGGTTAGGTGCTTCTATTTATATTTGTAGGTGATTCAAGTTAAATGTGTGGGTGCTTGAAAATTGTATTATTAGCTTTGAGAATTTCGGGCAAGTTTTTTTTAAAAAAGTTTTTTTATTGAACGTAGGTGGTTCAATTTATGTGTGTAGGTGCTTTAATTTAAATGTGTGGGTGCTTGAAAATTGTATTTTTGATGCTTTGAGAATTTCGTGCAAAATTTGTATAAATTTTATCAAGCAAAAAGCGTAGGTGCTTCAATTTATGTTCGTAAGTGCTTTTAGTTAAATGTGGATATAAGCATAGATATAGATATATAGATATATAAAAGTGGATATAAGCATAAATATAGATATATAAAAGTGGGTGGTCGTCGTTATACCTCTCAAAGTTATAATTTATAGCCCTAGATGCTTCTGAAGTACAACTAAGTAGATAGTGGCAAATTGGGGTTGTTTACGAAGAAGAAGAAATTTTCCTAAGAGTTTATGCATACTCCCTCTGGTTCACTAACATTGGCACACTTTTTAAAATCTTTTTTATTAAGGCATGTTTGACCATAAAATTTATACAGTATATAAACAATAAAACTACCGTATGAGATACATTTAGATTCTCCGTAAATTTTTATTTACCATTATTATATGAAACTAAAGTTATCGATGGTCAAACATACCTAAATAAAGTGGTGGTCAAAGTGTGCCAATGTTAGTGAACCAGAGGGAGTATAAGGTGGATAATAGTCTCTATATATGAAATGGGATATTAGGTGAGAAAATCCACTTATGTGAGAACATATCCTGGCCATCAATATAGATGAATCAACGATTGAGATTTGTTATAAAAATCATCATTAAATCTAATTAATTTCGTAAGGGCAAATTTTTTTTAGTTGCACTTTTCATTCTTCAGATGGGAAAAATCAATCTTAACAGAACTTTCGGTTCTGATGGAGCCCCTGTGCTCCACAGTGCCGTCTCCGGCGGTTCTGCAGTTGCACAAGAGGTGGTGAGAATTCTGATCGTATCCTCTACAAACGGAAAAAAGGCTATAGACCTTGTAGCCCCACTCAAAAACACGAACAATTAGAGAAGGAAGAAGAAGAAGAAGAAGATGACGATGTTGTTCCATTGTAGCACTTAGCTCTCCATAGCACTTCGTAGGAATCTCACGGGCGCAGCTGCCGCTGTCACCGCCAGATCCTCCGTCAAAAAGTCAGTTCCTTTATGTAGCTCTGGCAGCAGGCGTCATCCCCGCTTCAGCTTAGGTGCAATTGCTTAACCTGGTATGTTATTCCTTTTAGTCTTACATCAACATCTTTTAATGCACGTAACCTGTTTGATAATTGCTTAACCTGGTATGTAATTCTTTTTAATCTCACATCAACATTTATTTATGCACGTAACCTGTTTGATATTTGTCTTTATGCCTGTATGTATGATTATTCACGTGTGACAATTGATTTTTTCCTAATTGAATTTTCCATTTATGAGAACATTGGAGTTTAAATTAATGCATTATTTCATCTGTATGTATTAAATTTCAAAATTGTTAAATATCTTGTGTCGAATGAATGCTTTGGCTGCTCTGATCCCCTACTGTGGGCTATAAATTTTAGGATTTACAAATAAGTATGACATAACAGTGAAATACCGTTCCCAGTCAGTGTTGGTTGCAGGAATCATCTCCCTCATTTGTGTCTTTTTCAATTGTGTGAAGGCTGATAGTGGAATCTTCCTTAATTGTATAATTTGACTTATAAAATGGGGTTGAAATAGACCTGTACCGATACAGAGAGCTTCTTTTAGTTGTACTAGAAGTCTGAGATTGTGTGAGGAAAGAGATTCACGATTTGGGGTAGCGGAAATAGTTGAGGCCTTAGTTTACTTAAATTGACATACTCAGCTTCCCCCAAGGAGAGCACATTCACCCAAGGTACTACTTTACTCTAGCAGAGCCTCCACTATCTCTGTATAGGGTGGAGGATTCTTTGATTTCTAGTTTAATATGTTTATCCATTCAATAACATGAAATGTTTATGTCTCTTTTAGATTTTACATGTGACATTGGCTAGTGCTTTCAGATCCTTGCAAATGACAATTATGATGACATTCCTACCCAAATAACTTCATTTATGTACACAGTGGTTAAAGCATGTTACTGGTTGTCAATTGTTAGAGCTAGTCTGAAACTAAAGCCCAACCTTTTGTTTACTTGTTTAAGCATGGTTTAAGTTTACTTATTTTTTTAAAAGTTGGTTTCTAATTTCCATGTTAGCCAGAGGCACTCACATTTATTTAACATTTATTAGCCCTTCGACAACTCTGTAAGCATGCGGTTACTCTGTTTGAACTACGACTGTTTGGAGTGAGTACTCGGATTTCATCCGTGATAAACTGATTGTGGTGTGACCTGGTATTCTAAACTTTTATGGAAGGGATGTGATAAATAGAAGTGGAGTGGATGCATATCCTTTCATCGTTGAGGTCGAGATGAATAACAAGCTGAAGAAGCTGAATGAAAAAATGGAGAAGCTGGGGGAGATAACAGTGGAGTCATTATTGGGCGGCGGCGGTGTTTTTTTAAACATCGACAGGAATGCGGTTGTGGATGCAGAAATGCTCAAAGTCAGGTATATTTTCCCGTGTATGGGCGAGCTCAAAGGTAATATTTATTTCAAAAGATTAGTACCCTTTTACCATAAGATAAAGAAGCGTTTTGGTTATGAATTGGTTTATGATAAAACTAGCCCTGAGAGACTTGTTCCAGATGGTCTTAAGATGATTAGATGTGGATGGATAGAGTACTTGTGCCCTATATATGAAGATGAATGTCTTATGGAAGAAGATAAATTAGAATCAGAGGAAGAGCGGGTGGAGATTGAATCTGAAATGCCATGGTACATCTTCCCTGTAAATGCATCCCTGATGGAGTTGATGAGATTGTTACTCATAGAATACTTGAGTGGGGAAAATGTTTGTTCTATGATACCGCCATCATTGATAAGTTTTTCAAGAGCCAAAGCATTCATCTCCACAGTGTATCGGAAATGAAGTTGTAGTAGTCGATAGATTGGATGAATTTCACTAAGTTACCGATGCGCTGCAATTATATAAGGTTATGTGCAACAATGATTTCTCAACCTGTAGTATAAAATTTACATATAAGCAAATGACTGGCCTCAAGTTCTTGTTTTAGCAAGATCTAGAGTTTCTTTCTCCATTATTTTGGGGGTATACATGCATTAGGAAATGATCCAAGCAGTACATGTTATATTTGTGTAATTACGAGCTAATAAATGTTAAATTTATAAGTCTCTTATTACGATGCTCAAGCTATATTTAAAGCACCTACAAGTAATATTTCAAACAATTTGGTGCTTAGATTACAACCGCATGTGCTTATACCATTGCTTGTAAGTGCTTCAAATGTAATCTATAGGGGCTTCTTTTAAAACTTGTATGTGCTTCGAAAATAAAATAGTGCTTAGAGTACAACTCGTAGGTGCTTAAAGTATTGCTTCTAAGTTCTTCAACTGTAATCTATATGTGCTTCTTTTATAACTTGTACGTGCTATGAAAATAACTTGGTGCATAGAGTAAAACTCATAGGTGCTTAAACCATTGCTTGTAAGTGTTTCAAATGTAATCTATATATCCTTCTTTTATAACTTGTACATGCTACAAAAATAACTTGGTTCTTAGAGTACAACTCGTAGGTGCTTCAACTAGTGCTTGTAAGTGCTTCAAATGTAATCTATAGGTGCTTCTTTTATAACTTGTACTATCTACAAAAATAACTTGGTGCTTAGAGTACAACTCGTAGGTGTTTCAACTAGTGCTTGCAAGTGCTTCAAATGCAATCTATAGGTGCTTCTTCCTGAACTTGTACATACTACGAAAATAACTTGGTGCTTAGAGTGAAACTCGTATGTGCTTAAAACATTGCTTGTAAGTACTTCAAATTTAATCTATAGGTGCTTCTTTTATAAATTGTACGTGCTACAAAAACAACTTGGTGCTTAGAGTACAACTCGTAGGTGTTTCAACCATCATTTGTAAGTGCTTCAAATGTACATATACGTGCTTCATTTATAACTTGTGCATGCTACGAAAATAACTTAGTTCTCAGAGTACAACACCTAGGTGCTTCAACCATCACTTGTAAGTGCTTCAAGTATAACCTCCATGTGCTTCTTTTATAGCCTGTTTGTTCTGTAAAAATAACTAGAATCTTAAAGTACAACTCGCAGGTGCTTCAATAATCATTTGTAAGTGCTCCAAATGTAATTTGTAGGTGATTGTTTTATAAATTGCGTGTGCTACAGAAACTACTTTGTACTTATAGTACGACTCTTAGGTGCTTTAACTATAACTTATAAGTGCTTCGAATGCAACTTTCATGTGCTTCTCTTATAAATTGTGTGTGCTACGAAAACAACTTAATTTTTGAATTTTTAGGCAAATAGTAAAGAACAAAGATAAAAAAAGTCCAATAAATATAGTGTACCACCATGTAAATCTTTAATAAACCAATTTATTTCTACCATTTTGATATAGTGATTCCTTAAGAACGGAGCTTGGGATATGGTGTCGGCATGATTTTGCTAGGGGGACTAAGAAGTGGAAAAAATTCACCAGTATAAATGAGAAGTGCACACATGAAGTCTTCTAGCTAGATAATACTAAGAACTTGAATTTCACCAGTAAACGTAAACTTGGTATAACCTGGTTTTGTATCTCGTGACCCACAAATATGACCGCGTCTTTTTCATCTAATGTAGCAAATCAACATTCAATTGAGACCATCAGATTAAGTTATTAAATGGCTCAGATTTGTTCTCACATACGATGACGTTCTCACATAAATGAGTGTTCTCACCTGAACCCAACCCATATCGTGGTAATCTAAATATATTTTTCATTAGAGGAAAATGCTTAGATGACCCCTTATTAAGTGGAAAGTTGCAAATATAACCCCAACTTTTTTTAAAATATAAATATACCCATGCCTGGCTAAAATATGTGCAATTATATTCGAGTGCCTGTTGATCAGCATTGACTAGAAATTTTCTATATTGACTGAAAATGAAATTACCAAAATACCCCCTATTTTGACTTAATTTCCAAACTCTTACTCCATCACTACCACCCCAAACTCCCCCGCCGCCGCCACCACCTCAAACTCCAATTGCCACTACCTCCTCATACTCCACCACCCCAACTCTGCAATCGCCACCACCACCACTCCAACCACCAAAACTATAAAACAACCACAACCACCTCACCGCCTCCTGCGGGTCACCTTCGGTGGCCACTCATCTTGTCACTCATGCTGACCAGATCCACGCAAACCAGAGCTCACCACCACCACTCATAGCTTCGATGAAGCGTACCACCTCCAGCCGGCAAAACCTCCAGTTTCAACACAGCAGCTCCGTTATCCATAGCAGAGCTCCGCACCTTGTCACCTCCGATCACTGTTTGTTGCTGGCAGTGATCACTGTTTGTTGCTGGCAGAACTTGCTCTACTCATAGTCATCGGTCAAAAAACCTACTACTCCAGCCATAGCTTTGGCTATGACCTATCAACCACCGAAGTAGCGTAGCTTCAGCAAATGGGAGGATTTATTCCGGGAAAATCAATGCCTGCCGCCACTTCACAATTTGGTGATCAAGAATATCTTAAATCAGTCCATGTATGGATATGAAAGTTGGAACATAAAATGTAAGAGATCTCTCTGTAATTTCATCATCATGTCCAAGATAAAGAGTAAAGTCTTCAACATTGAAGACATTACTAATTCCCATATCTTCTGGTAACTCAAGAACATAAACATTTGAGCTGAATTTCTTGAGAATATTGTAAGTCTCGGCACACTTAAAATTGATTTTATTTTAATATCATTAAGGTAACATTTCTAGACGAATATGGACCAGAACTTCATCTCCTTCTTGAAACTCTACAAACTTTTGCCTTAAACTTGCATGAGTTTTGTACTCCTCATTGCTTATAGAAATATTGCGATGAAATTTATCATGAATATCCAAAATATGTTTAGAAAAGGCTTCAACTTTGACACTAGGACAAGCCTGTGAAGGTAATCTAACTATATTTAGAGGCTTTCACAATAATTTTCTCCAAGCACAATCTCAAAAGGTCTAAGAGTCGTTAACCTTTTGTCTTAACTAATAAATCCAAATTAAGCAATAGGTAATATTGTATCCCAATTAGATTTATTATCCCCAACCAGGCATCAGATAAGATTTCACAGACTGCGATCACCACAACAAACATCCCCTTTTATGACATACAAAATATGTCGTGTATCACGAATATAGTGTAAGATGAAAGAAATCATACAGTTGTGCCACAATTTTGCAACAAACACAATTTTGTCGTGTGAATTTGACATTTAATAAAACATTGTATAATTTTCTCATAATTATGGGACATTATAGAAAGTGTCGCATATAGGACACATGATAAGTGACAAATTAAAGAAATGACACACTTGTGCCACAAATTTGCAACAAGTTTATAATTGTGTCGTGTAGTTGTGACTTTTAGTAAAATGTCGTAAATAATATGCTGTCATATTGAGACACTAAACAATGTGTTGTAACTGTGTCACAAGAAAGGTGACATGACATATAAATGACGTAACAATGTCGCAAATAAATGACACATTGCCATAGGTGTGGCAAATACACGACATTTACGCATTCGTCGCATGTAGATATGTCGCAAAAGGTCAACTTTCTTGTAGTGGATTATTAACTTCCATCTGGCTACTTGTTTGTAGATGGAAAACTGAACAAAATTGAAGCTTATTGTGCAGTTTTTTCCATAAAGTCCACCAACAGTAGCTCATATACATCACATCTCTGTCTGAAACTATAGTTTTTGGAAGACCATGAAGTTGAACAACTTCCTTGAAGAAGATTCGTGCAATATGTAACAACGTGACCCATAGCTTTTCGAGATCCAGAAAGGTACTTCATTTTTTTAGTATTAATTGTAATATTTTATATTTTGGTAGTGGAGTAAAATTTTGATGATGTTTTGATCTGATCAGTAACCATAAAAAAATCCGGATTTCCATGTTAACAATGTAGATGTCCAATGCTATACTGATTATGAACAATTTATCCACCTGGAAATTTGCATTAAATCCTTGTAGAAACAATTATCATTCTTTATTATTTATGAAAAACATATTTGGGCTGAGAGGTGGGAAATTTAGAATCAAATAAATCCGTTTATCTAGGAAGAGAGGTTAACCTTAATTGGAGGAGATTTTAATGTGATCAAAACCCCAGAGCCGTATGAGGTAAAAATATCATCTACGGTTTTGTGATAACAATGTGAATCCTTCATGATGCCACTCTTCGTTCCCAAACCCCTTTCGTTTCAATTTCGCAAGTCACATAGGAGACATTAAGTAGTCTGTTATATCTTTTAATTCTAGCTCTAGAAATTGCAGCCTTCATTGCTGAATCATGTTAATCGGAAGAGATAAAGAAGCTAGATCACATGCATTAAATGGTTGCATACAGTAAAAATATTTAAGATACCTGATAAAGGACAACGGGGAGATTATTTATTGTTTGTCTTTTTCCAGAGATAAATTGTGCTAGAGCATACCACAATTTGTTCCAAAGGTCTTCAATGGTTGCCTTATGTGTAGAGGTGTATTTCCATGGGTTTCCTTTCCATATTCCACAGTGCACACCATTAGTCACAATCATAAACCATTACCAATAAAACTATAATACAACTAAAAAGACATAACCAAATAGAAATGGAAATAATATAATTGATGCTGAAACGTCTGGAAATAATAAAACTGATGCTTAATTTTAAACCATTTGTTTCTTCTATTTTAGTGTTTATCGACTAGCTACTAGGGTTTTGAGTTGGGCCTTTTTGGCCTTTTCCCTCTTCACTATAAAAGGCCTAATTCTTCTAATTTCTAAAACTAAGTAGAGAGGGTGGTTGTACTTTTAATATATCTAGGTTCTCTCTCTCCCTCTCCCTCTCTCTCTCTCTCTCTTCATTCATATCACTTTCCCATGGAATTTAATCCACTGAATGTCATGGGTTTAGTTGTAATAGCGTAAATTTATGATTTGGGGGTATTTGTGAACATTTAATGACTTTAGATTTGTGATACGTTTAGATTCATTTCTATTTTCCTTGCTATAAATATTGTTCTTAATCCGTTCTTTAACTTCTTGTTATAATATATGTATTGAATGTGATTATGATATACACCTAGTTTAATTCATACATGATTTAGTGCCAGACTTTGAATTTAGCTTGGGAGTGTGGATTATGAAACTTGCTTGTAGCCTCGTGGGCACGTGGTGGTAAAACGAACCTTGTGAGATACCAAGGTGGTAATATGGCGATAATGGTGACTGAATTAGTCATTCCTAGTTTTTAGGAGCATCATATAATACTAGGTTTAGGTAAGATCGATTGGACTAGGGTGGGTGTTATTATGTTTCTAAACAGTGGTACCACGATTAATACCCAAGAGCTAATTTCTAGTTTGTAGCAACTAAGCGTAAGGTCCTGGTAGCTATAAACCTTAGAGTTATCATGATGTACTGATGTCCTTTTCCTATTAAGTCTAGGAGGAGTATTCACGGTGGAGGTCCCCTATGATCCATGCTACTACCGTGTCTAACAATTGCAACGTACACAAGGCATTATTCCTTTAAGCGGGGGACTGTTAGCCACGCTAGTGAGGGTTAGAGGTGGTTAGTGTGCAACACACCTATAGCTTTATGTGGATGAGGAGAGATGTTAAGGAGGGGGCATAACTAACTTGTGATAAACTAAAGGAGTTTGGGGGAATTACCATCTCCACATCATGTGATATAACACTAAATAGAATTATAGATCTTTAAGTAAATTATGTGATGAAAATACCCCCAAATCTAGTTATAATCATCTTAATCTCGTTGTAGTCATGTACTTGTATTTGTAGTTAATCTCAACAACCCCCCTAACGTTGTTATGATTGCTACTCCTAACACACACTTGAGGTGATACCGGAGGCTGAACCTTACGAAACTATCTTCTAAACCATTTTTATCCTTGTGAATGACACCTGGACCTGCCATATCTACCTTAAAGGGGATAGAAGTAGGAACATGGGGCAACATATAAATTCTATCTTTCGTTGTCGAGATCCAGGTTTCCTAAGATGCTCGGGTCCCCACTAAATTTTGGTGCCGCTACCGGAGATATTTAGGTGTGTTTGATTAATAGCTAGCTTAGCTTAGTTAGTTGAGTAGTTTTTTTAAATAATTTATTTTTTTTAGCTTTTGTGTGAAACACTTGTTTAGATTTTCTTGAAGTATTGTCATTGGTTTGCTATCTTGGTTTAAGGACTAGTACTGTGTTGTTCCTTATTCATGGCAGACACCCATACCACGAACCTAGAAACTTTATAGTGATTAACTCATAATGTAGGTAAATGGAGGAGAAAAAATAAGAGTGAATGAGGAGGTGCCACATGAAATAAGTGAGGTTGAAGAAGAGATCACAATGGTAGAAGACAATATGATGCTTAGGGGGTTGAAGAATAAAAACTTGAAGGATTAACCCCTTTGCATTATCTTTCCACCACTCCCAACAAATATAACTCGTGAGCTTAAGTTAGAGCTGATCAAGGGCCCACATTTCACTGTATGGCCAGAAGATATCTGAATAAGCATCTCTCAAAATTCCATCTAGTCTGCATGAACATTAAGCTACCAGCTGTGTTTGAAGAGAATTATAACCTTAGATCCCCGTTCTCACTCTGAGATGTGATGAAAGATTGGTAATATTATTTACCACCGGGATGCATTACCTCATGAATGGACATAAAGAGATACTATTTGGAAAATACTTCCCCGATGTACTTGGGTTTATGTAAACTAGGGGTGAGCTCATTTTCTCATTGAGGTTCATCGCATATAATTACCAAGTTAAATTTAATGATCAATGATTTGTACCATTATGCATGCGTTAGCCGATGCATTTAACACATTTATTATCATCTTTTGTTTGGTTGATTGCTAGTTTTAGTT
>JAULKK010005072.1:0-10434 GCA_032355705.1 Rubia peregrina
AGAAGAACCCGATCTATTCCTAGAGTGAATTACCGTGAACTTGCTGGATTGCAATGTTTTATATCACTCATTGAGCCGAACAATTATAAGGAAGCGTTACTTGATGAATAGTGGATTGCAGCAATGCAAGAAGAACTCGAACAGTTTGAATGCAATGATGTGTGGTATCTTACTCCTCGATCAAAAGGTGTCAATGTTATTGGTACAAAATGGATTTTCAAAAATAAATTGGATGCTGATGGATAGATTACTCGCAATAAAGCTAGATTGGTGGCACACATATATACTCAAGTTGAAGGTGTCGACTTTGATGAGACTTTTGCACCAATTTCCAGGTTAGAATCTTTTCGCATCTTGCTTGCTATTGCTTGTACTATGAATTTTACATTGTATCAAATGGATGTGAAAAGTGTTTTCCTGAATGGAGTGGTAAATGAGGAGGTTTATGTGGAACAACCGAAAGATTTTGAAGATTCTCATCACCCACATCACGTGTATTGACTTAAAAGGCACTATATGGGTTGTAACAAGTACCTAGAGCATGGTATGAACGACTAAAAACTTTCTACTCAAGAAAGGTTATCGGCGAGGGGGAGTAAATCGTACATTGTTTATGCTCACGAAATCATCCAAGTTTTTTACTGCTCAAATCTATGTGGATGACATTGTGTTTGGTTCAACTTCACCATCTATGGTAAAGGATTTCGTGTCTCTAATGCAAGCTGAATTCAAGATGAGCATGGTTGGTGAACTTGCTTAATTTTTAGGGCTTCAAGTTAAACAAAAGAAAAATGGTTTGTTCATAAACCAAAGCAAGTATACATTAAATCTAGTAAAGAGGTTCGGTCTTGAGAATGCTTGTGCTATTCAAACTCCTATGGAAACTACAGAAAAATTGGTAAAAGATGAAAAAGGTGTTTCAGTCGATCAGAAATTATACAGAAGTATGATTGGAAGTCTGTTGTATCTTACTGCTAGTCGACCAGATATATGTTTCAATGTTGGTGTTTGTACAATATTTCAGGCCGATCCAAAGGTATCTCATTTGACTGCAGTGAAAAGAGTGATTCGATATGTTATTGGGACTTCTAATTATGGTATTTGGTATTCCAAGAATCAAGATTCTAATCTTATTGGTTATAGTGATTCTGATTGGGCTGGTAATGCAGATGATCACAAAAGTACTACTGGTGTTTGTTTCTTTATTGGTACGAATTTGGTATCTTGGTATAGTAAGAAGCAAAATTCAATCTCTTTATCATCTGTTGAAGCTGAGTATCTTGCTGCTGGAAGTTGTTGTGCACAGTGATTATGGATGAAACAAATGTTGAAAGATTATGGAATTCAACAAGGTGCTCTAAAGATTATGTGTGACAATAAAAGTGCAATTGACATCTCTAAAAATCTAGTTCAGCACTCGAGAACAAAGTACATTGATATAAGACATCATTTTATTAGAGATTTGGTTGAAAGGAAGGAGATTGTGGTGACCTATGTTCCAACATGCGAATAGTTTGCAGATATATTTACAAAACCATTGGATGCCTCAACTCTTGAATTTCTTAGACAACACCTTGGTGTGTGTCAAATGTGAGGTACGCCTGAAACTCCTCTGTACAATATGTATATTTTTGTTCAATTTTTTGTTTCGGAAAAATTGGAAAAAAATAGAAAGAAAGAAAATCAAAAAAAAATTGGCGGATGAAGTTGAAGTTGTTGGAAGTTAATATGTGATATGATTTGACAAGAGGAGAAAATGTAATTAGTGCTTAGGAAAGGGAAAAAAGTGGCACGGTTAAAAGAAGAAAAAAAGGAAGTTACTTTGTGTTCAAACTCTCCATATTCCCTCTTTTTTGCAATTCACTCTCCCACTTCTACCAAAATTCTAAACCTCTTGGAAACCTTTCTTGCCGGGTTTTTTGTGCTCCAAGAACTCTATCACCAAACCAAGACTGCTTGCCAAGATACTGTAACGATGGCCGGAAATAAGAAGCTGATTCTCCTCACATTCGGTGAACCCAAAAAGAAATCTTCAAGCATAGAGGATTCCTCAACCTCCACAAAACTCGAGAAGAATGCACCGAGCATGGAGAAACCCAATTTTCAAAAGGTAACCATCTATAAATCCACCCAAGTTATTTGGAAGGATAAGGAGTTTGTATCTTTAGAAGAGTTTGGGAAATGGATACAAGCTAATCGGGTGGCAATAGACTTAAGGAATCTAGAAAACCTTAAGGTAGAGTTTTAGATGTCAAAATGGAGGAGGTACTCTCAGGAGATATAGGAGAGTTGTACTTCATTGAATGCTTTGATGTTAAGTTGCTTAAAGGGGAGTACAAGGAATACAGGGGCAGAGATATGTTTCATGTTTATGGCCATATTCCGGGAAAGAGTTATGAGAAGATTGATGAAATTTCTGGGGAAAAAGTTGTAGGCTTGAAAGTTATTAGGTCTACTGATCAGATGAAGATTGTTAGTTTTGATGTGGAAAATGCCAAGAGGAATGAGAAACTAAGGGAGTTAAAGCCTCCAGTTTTAGTGTTGTTGGACAGTGATGACTAAGGAGATTCTGGGTATGTTCCAACGTACCAGAAAGAAGATTAGATAGAAGTTGATGGGGCCGATTTGGGTTCAACTGGGAAAAGCTCCGAAGTATCATGACTTTACAATGCACAAGCATGCTGCTAATGAAGATTCTGAGGGACTGATGACATGAGGAGAAGACCCCTTGATGGAGACTGATGACATGGGGAGAAGACCCCTTGATGGAGACTGGTGAATCAAGGGACAAAACAGATTATGTTCCAACACAGAAACATCATGTTGGAACACAGTACACTGAAGAAACAGAGCAGCAGCAGCAACAGAACTAGAATGTTCCAACACAGGAACAAGATCTCACATACTCCAGCGATGAAGTTCTGGATGAGTTCATTCAGAGTAGAAAAATTAAGACAAAGATTGATGAGGCTAAGACATCACAACCATCTAAGAGGAGCAAGGCAACAAAACTCTCTCCAAAGAAGAAGAAGAAAACCATATTGCCTCCCCCTCCCGTAAGTGAAGCTTATTCTGGGATTTATTATGATGTATATAGTGATGAAATAGTAGAGATATTTGCTCAGAGAAAGGTGATATCTGAACGGCATGTAGACTTGGCAGCATACAAACCCATTGGATTTTTGGATTTTCATATTTTCTTGAATTAATTGGGATGAAGAAGGATGCTACAGGTTTTATGGACAACAACAAACAAAAATTTTGTGAGGTATATTCCAACATGATGGCTGAAAATATGGAGGATGATTCACGCTGGTGTGACAGGGTTTATGTGAGAGGGAAAATAGTAAACTTCTCGACTGACGGGATTAATAAAATTTTGGGGCTGAATACACCAAAGTTTGAAGGGGTGTTTGATGAAAATATGAAGGTCTCGGATGACCAGATTTTAGCAGAAATTTCTGGAGGAATGAAGGCTGCGTGGGGGGATAATGGTTATTCACAGGCTTCGTGTCTAACTTTAAGATTTTTTGAATTGTACCAGGTGGCAGTTAATTGCTAAATTCCTCATCCAACACCACGGCACTTACCCGAGAAATGGCAAGACTGTTTTACTGTGTTGGAACATAGAGACCAGTGAACCTTGGTCTTCTTATGCAGTAGGCTATAGTGGATCATGCAATATCTCCAAAAGCTAAGCAAGCCCTAGTATATCCATACATCATCTCAGCTTTGGTTCAAGGTGAAAGAGTGAAGACAAAGCCACAGGATGATATTTTAGAAACCGAGTCATTAAAGCCGAATAATAAAAATTTCGGGTTGAGGCAAGTGAAGAACTTGCCATGGAAGTCTAAGAGAAGTGATTCTACTTCAGCCAGCAAGGATAATCAAGTCAAGTTGATGGCTCTGAATTCAAGGTTGGGTGTCATTGCCATCCAGATTGTTGCCTTAGAATCAGAGAAGTCCAAACTAGTAGGAAAAAAGGCTCAAATGAAAGCGCAGGGTGCTGCTCCTGAACATGATTGATTATTGAAGGACTATGTTCCAACATAGTCGATATTATAATTCAGGGGGAGCCAATTTTGGATTTGCTATTTTTTCTTATTTTTAAGACTTTGGCATGTTTATTGGCCCCAAAGGGGGGGGAGAATGGTTTATTTTGGAATTCTGGTTATGTAATCTCATAATTATTTGGATTTCTGGATTTCTTTTATTTTATTAATTTGGAGTTACGTATGTTCCAACATAGTGGATTTCTGGAATTCTAATGACTATGTACAATGGAAGTTTTTCTTTTGGTTTTATTTTTCCAAAATAATTGGATCCACAAAATGCCAAAGTGGGAGATTGTAAAGTCGTGGATTAATTTGTTGGCATTTGTGAACTCATGGTAAAAATAGGAAAACATTCCATGTTGGAACATACTGGGCAAGTACAGTGTTTGTGGAACATATTATTGTGGTAATATGCATTTATGGAAATTTGAGATTATGCAACATATTGTTCAGCCGTATAGAAGCATTATAATTTTAAAGAAAATCCATATAATTATGGAATTGGATTGATAGAATATTATGGGATATTTGTGATAAGGTTAATTCTTTATTTATGGGATTTGGATATGCTTTAGAAGTAGATAAGGAATAGGAATATGATAGAGATAATCATGGAGCAATTCTGATCTGCATTGGACTATAAATAAAGGACATTATACGGCTTCAAACACAGGTATTACATTGAGAAAATTGGCACATCAGATTTCTATCTTTCGAGAGTATTTGCGAGAGCCAGATTCTATATGTTCCAACATACACGATCTGTTGTTCAAAGTTCAGAACGTATGTCTTAATTCCTTGGGAGGAGGAGATCCAGCGTCTACGAGTTTCGAGGTCAGAGGGAGTCTGATCAAGGCAGATCAGTAGCAAGGGAGCTTGCAAAATTCACACGTTTAAAAATAGAAAAGATAAGTATAATTGTATGGTGTACTCTGTACAATATCTTTCTGATTAGTGGATTTATTCTGAACTGGGCCAGGCTCCGCAGACGTAGGTGGCTTTCACCGAACTACGTAACCAAGTTGTGTGTCTCGTGCATTATTTACTTTACATGCTTGGTTAAGTTAGACTATGTTGGAACATTGCTAGTTAAGCTAAAATGGTAAAACCAGTTTTTCATGAAGAATATTACGTAATTTTAAGGGTGTAGCAGCATGATCAACCTTTTGAATTGAATTATATAAATGAGTAATGGGAAGAGATGTAAGAGTCTACGATAATGAGTCGATCATTACAATTGTAGGTGTTCTAAAGGGTGAGGTTGCAACGATCCAGCTTCATGTGGTGAGTTGCTCCGGAGTCGATATACCAGGGATCCTTGATGTCGGGAGGGCTAGACACAGAGGCTTCAAAGGCCGAATTTCCACTAGTGGCATTCTGAAGCTCAACGGTAGCGTTCCTGTTGGCTGCTGGGAACGCGCGAAGGTTTATGCTCTGGAAGCAGTTGAGCTCCTTGTGCCCGGACTTCTTGCAAATTTGGCACTGGGAACGTGGGCGATTGGAGGAGGAATCACCGGGAGAAAACTACTCACGATTGAGTCGTTCAGGTACATGGTTTGGGCGCAGCTACCGAGTGCCAGAGAAGACTGAGAGATAGCATTGGCGGCATGAGATTGCAGCGTCTAGACGTCCTCTTCCTGGCAAGATTCTTCCTACTATAGAATGATGAGTATTTATTCAGAGAAGATTGGCTCGGATTACAAGGAGAAAGAATACCAGAGAATCGCAAATTGCGAGCCAAAACCGTGGAAGAGATAGCCAACAAAGTCAGCATTCGAGACAACACAAAGGCAGTCGAAGAAAGAGTATGCAAGGGCTCTTCTTTTTTTCTTGAAATAATTGAGAACCGACAGAGGGCCTTTGGGCAAAGTATGGAGTTGTTGACGAAGATGCATCTGTCGAGCATTGGTTGGGCATGAAATGTCCGAGCTAGAATAGTCCAGGCTTCTGCACGAGCAACAATGCTAAGATGCAGGGTGTGGTAAGCGTGGAATGGACCCACAAAAGCATGGGCCTATCCTTCTTTGTCCATATGGGCAGCGCTGGATTAGGGATTGTTGTAGACGGGGTGCGAGGATGGATTAAGGGGATTTTTATGTGGCACGACCGGAACCGTGACAGTGATCTGCGATGGAGTGTTTGTCAGTGAGAAAGGAGTCCAGTCCATAGGCCTCCAAACCCAAGTGAAAGGTGCTACGCCATAGCGAGTAGTTCGAGCGATCAACATGAATCGCCAAGTTGGGAAAGGTGAAGCAATGGTTCTGAAAGTTAGAATCAGTTGAGGCAACGATAAGGGCATTGGTGGAGCTAACCAAGGACAGCGAGTCGGAATATACAAATGATTAGTACATACACATTAACTTAATTTAACCCTTACGTTGAGAGTCTGGGACGGATGGAGTATTAGTTTATATGGTGAAACATCATGAGTGAATTATTAAACCTAACTATATGCTTATATAATGGACTCAAATAGAGTCAACTCAACAAGTTTGACCGACTCCTATAATTGCGAAATCATTTCACGTACGCACTCACTTTTCTTCCTGGGGCCACCATCTCTTTTGTTGACAGGACCTTAGCAAGAATCCATGGCGCACCCACAAAATTATGTGTGATTTCTCTTTCAAACGCCCAAAGCTAAGACCATACCACTTTACCAGTATTCCAATAATACTGTTCAAGAACAGATCTGGTATCACTGCAAATGAGATAGGGAGCTTTCACTACCTTAGCTACATTGCAAATAATTCTTTTTTGGTAACTTATGCTTTGTCTCGCCCCAACTTTTCAGCCATGAATTTATGAACCCAGAAATTGTAATGAAGGGATTACTTTATTATAAACATTGACGTTTTATTGTAATATCAGTACGATCGATGCTTTTTTAAAGCTTGCTTATTGCCAATTTGTCATTCTTCTTCTGGTCGAAATCAACTTTTGGAATTTCGCCTTTTTCAGGATGTTTCACGCAAAGATGTAGACAATATCTATCTCGTGACATATTCCATACTTCCAATTGAAGTTTCATATACCCTCGTTAATGATGTCTGAAGTATCCTTTTTACTCATGAACATAGGTAGGAACCAACTCCTTAAATTGCTCGAAAACAAGGATCCAAATCTAATTTTCTACTACTATTAAAACTTAATTACATTGAAATGGCGTGAAATTAAACATAGAAAAAAATAAGAATAGTAAATTAAAATTATCAAAATAATATCACGTTGTAATATTATTACTGAACTGGACGGAATGAAAATACAGAGATGCTGCAAGAATAATGCCTCACACATTAATTATGCTAAGTTATATACTCCCTCCAGTTCTTTAACATTGACACATTTACTTTTGACACAAGAATTTAGGAAGGTAGAATTAGTGGTTGAGAATTCATTGAAATGGTAAAAAGTAAAATGAGTGGATGAAAAAATCTAGAATTTACCAAAAAAAGAAATGTGCAAATATTAAAAAATTATCTCAAAAAGGAAAGTGTGCCAATGTTAGAGAACCGGAGCGAGTATTTCTGCACACTTTTTTTGGTATATTCCAGACAAATTTGCACACTTTCTTTTTTAAGTGTTTCAGACAAATCTGTATACTTTCAATTTTTTAAAAAAATAAAAAATTTAAAATACCTAATTACCCTTAGAATCTTAAATTTTAAAGACCTCATTACACCTTTAACCTTTCTCCTCCACATCCTGAAATGAAGCAGAGCCTCCTGAGTTACCACCGCCACCAGAACACAGCCACCGCCACCAGCCCAATCTCCACCACCACCACCAATCCACAGTCAACTTCCTTCACTCGATTGCCCTTCTGCCATCTCCTTCACCGAGCGCTCATCTTTGCCCATTCTAATAAGGAACGCAGTTTCTTCTCCCAGCTTAGCAACCCACGCGCCTGAAGTGGAACCACCGCCACTATTGTAGAAGACGGTGGATTTGGCGGAGGCGCCCTGGAGGAGTTCCAGGATTCTTTAAGTTCTCCTTAGATTTTTCTAGGATTTTTCCTCTCCCTCTTCTTTCTAGGTGATGGTGAGAGGTTGAAGAAGGTGGAGGGATGGTGGTAGTCGAAAGGTTGAATAAGGTGGAGGGATGATGGTTGGGGAGAGTTTGAAGATGAGGGTATTTTCATCATTTTCCTTCGTAAAAAAACCCAACTCTTTCTCTCTCTGCAGAAAGGGTTGGGACAAAGGTAGTACTCTTTAAACAAATAATTATACAACTTTAAATCCTGATATTCAGTTAAAATTTTTAAATAATTTATTTTCGTAAGTTACAATTGGAAAATGTGTGTATATATAAACTATTTGTTAATGGTTTTATAATTTTTGTTTAGATTTTAATTTTTCAAACAATGATAGAAGTTATAGTTAATAAATGTATAAATTAGTTCATGTGTTTTGAATGTTGGTTAATCGTTTTATTAATTTTGTTTAAACTTTCATTTTTTAGAATATAGTAATAGAAGTTACAAGTAATAAAGTTATAAATTAGTTCATATATTTAGAATGTTTGCTAACTGTTTTAAATACTTTGTTTGGACTTCATTTTTCTCAAGATAATGATATGCTTACAATTAGTAAAAAATAAAATAAAATATTACTACGCATTCAGAATGTTTGTTAATCGTTTTAAAGACTTTAGACTTAATTTTCCGCAAGATAATAATAGACTTCCAGTTATTAAAAAGTTAAGGTGTTAGAATGTTTGTTAACCATTTTAAAAACTTTTTTAGACTACATTTTCTGCAAGATCATGATAGACTAACATCCAGTAAAAATATATTAGTTCATGCGTTTAGAATATTTGTTAATCGTTTTAAAGACTTTGTTTTTTTCCACAAAATATTTAAAGACTTTAAACTTTCATTTTCTGCGAGATAATGATAGACATACAACTAATAAAGATATATTTGTTCATGTGTTTAAAATGTTTGTTAATTTTTTTTAAAGACTTTGTTTAGATTTTTATTTTTTGTGAGATAATGATAGACATGAAACTAGTCAAGATATATTAATTCACGTGTTTAGATTGTTTGTTAATCAGTTTGCAAAATTTATTTAGACTTTCATTTCTATTTTTTTTAAAAGGCATTTGATTCATTAATTTTCAATAATGTTTACAAAAGGTGGAGTTGAACTCCATGAAGACCTATCCAAGGAATTGGTCTTTTGAAATTGCACTAACTAGTCCGCAATTGAGTTTTTCCCTGCAGGGATCCATCTAACCATCGGCTCTCCTATTTTTGGTAACAATAATATAGTATCATTTATGAGCATACCAAAATCTTATCTATTTTTCACTATTGAGTGGATAGCATGGATTACTTGTTGCGGATCTCCCTTGATAGCAGTAAGTGATAAGATTTTTGTATGCATCTTCTTGCTACATCTGTTAGTGCCATGGCTTATGAAAATAGTGCTTGGTAACAATTTGTATATGTTTAGTTTCTCCATATACCCAATTGTTATTTGTGGCTACACGTGCCAACCTAAGTATATTTCTTCATTTGATGTTGGCGCATCAAAGAAAAGCATTAGTCTTGTCTAAAAACAATTTGTGTCATGGCCAGGGCTGACTATATGATATTCACTCCTTGCAGCAATTTTTTTATTTCCCTTGTTTGGTCTCTTCTATATGATTCACATAATGCTTAATCATTTGTGATATATGAAAATCGTTATGTTCTCCATGTAATAGCTGATTTCTATGGTACCACAATTGATTTAGCAGTACGGCAGTTAATGACATTGTTTCATTGTCCAAATCGAGGAGTGAAACCCAAACCCATAATGCCACTATTGGTTGTTGATATGGGATATCTTCTCATGTATGTTTGTTTCAAACCATAAGTGGTGAGCAAGTGGACAATGGAAGAAGATGCGTTTTGCGGATGTGTCTTCTAAATTGCAAGTGAGGCAAAATTGTTCTGCTTGACATTTCCTCTGATGACTTTTTTGTTGGAATCTAGTCTTTGCATATCCTCCATACGAGGTGACATATCCCCGGGACAGCGTTAAATTCCAAATCTTATTCTACCGGGGGATGGTCCAACAGTGCTACTTGCCATGAGTCCTGCATTTCCACAGAGTTGTAGTTAATAGAAAGATTATAGTATGATTTTACCATGTATATACCATCCTTTGACTCTGTGGTCTAGGCATTGCGCGTATTAATGTTGCTTCTTCTTCCTATTTTTAATACAAACCAATATTAATGGGAAGATGTTTATTAAGGTCCCCAAACCTTACCAAAAGATTGGATAGAATCTTTACAAGAGGATTGGTCAAGTAATATCTTGACTTTTTAACAAAAGGTTGACAAAGGCAAAGTTTCCATCTGATCTTTTGTTCTAGTAACAAAAATAACA
>JAULKK010005083.1:0-10434 GCA_032355705.1 Rubia peregrina
CAAATCCTAGGGTTCAAACACAAACAATCCAATTAAAGTTATTTCATTTTTGATTTCATTTTGTATTTTGTGAACCCATTTCATGTTTGTACTTAATTGTAGAAATTCATATACTCCACTATGAAGTTCATTATGAGAGTGTTGTAATTGAATTTTGCTCGAGAGTACCCATTGTGAATTGTGAATACCATTTCAGTTCATGCTTTGCAACCTAGGAAAACTCTGAACAACCTCAATGCCAAGGAAATGCATTCACCGGTAAAGGTGTTGTTTGAATTGATCACCAGGCATAATAAAATTACTACATACTCCGTCCATGCTCAACATATCGATTTTGGGGTTCAACGAAGTACACTTGTTTGTAGGACCAATTTAGAAGCCTTGTGGACGTGTGACCAAATAACTCAATCACTAATGTCAATATCTCAAATGTAAGCACACTTCAATTTCCTTAACCACTTGGGACATACTTTAACTCTTGTTTTCATTGTGTAATGTTTCAATTCGATATATCATCTGTTTAACTATACTCACTGAAATATTCTTAGACACATGTCATCGATAGTGACGAAGCAATCCAAAGAATGGAATGGATTTTTATATCGGGAAAGCATCCAAGAAATTGGACATTCCACAAAAGAGAGACACTCTATCATTCAATTGAGTCTTCTAGTGGAGAACAAGTTATACTTCCTAGCACTTTTCATAGACAAGTAAATTTCTTCTCACAATATATCTTATAGTGCTTCTACAAAATATTTGGTCCTATATAAGTGTTTGTTTTTGTGTAGTGGTCATTGGCATTTTATCCCAATTAATAAGAGGACAGTGCATGTAAATTGGTTGGATCTACTTCACCTCACACCTGTCAATTTATTCGTGGAATTATTATGTAAAGCTGTAGACGTAGAGAGTTCAACAAAAATTAAACCATTCAAACTTGTTTAAATTAAGGTAGCACATACAAACACTTCATCACAATAGTATTACAAATCTCGGAAGTACATTATGCACTAATAATTAGTTCCATCCAAGAATTGATAAAAGGAAGTACGATCAAATATCCTTCTGGTCCCTAAAAATAAAAAATTTGCATCACATTCTATTCAGACTTATGTAAAGACGAGCTTACCATTAATTAATGTATGAGAATGTCCAAGTATAATTGCGCACGCTCGTAATTAAACCCTCACATTGCCACATCTGTCTCTCCCAAAAAAAACTCTTACTTTTCTTCAATTCTCTTTTCCCCATCTTACCACTAGATGGAGAAATGATCTTTTATTTTAATTTATATTAATTATTGAATAAATGTGAGACTTATCCCCGCACATTCATTTTGATCTTCGACGTGATCGATTAGATTGTTTTGTTCATGATGATAACTCGATTTAGTTGTTCACATCGATGTTTAATTCTCGATCTATTTGTATAGATCGTGTTTTCATATTTTGGTTGTAGTTTTTTCAATTGGGTAAGAAATGGGTAGTTCAGTTCTTGAGGATATCTATCAATTCATTCGGTATTAATAGACAATTGTAAAAAGTATAACTGGTGAAAGTATCTTTACATCCAAAATACAATATTGACTTTATCAATTTGTATCAATCATATTTACTAACAAACCCCCGTAGTCGAAAAGCGAGAGCTGGGCGGATGCACAAACTAGACTAAAAATCCAAAACAGATGAGATGGAAGTTCCTTAGTGAAGATGTCGGCATATTGGTGAGCGGATGGGACATGGAGTACTCAAACCTAACCCAGAGTTACCTTTTTGCAAACAAAGTGCAAGTCGATCTCAACGTGATTAGTGTGTTGATGTTGCACCAGATTGAACGAGAGATAGACGGTAGATATGTTGTCGCAGTAGACAAGAGTAGCTCCCTGAAGTAGGACATGAAGCTCACAACGAAGATTTTGTAGCATATTTCACCCACCGCATTGGTAACGCCTCTATATTCAGCCTCTGCAATGGAGCGGGATATAGTAGGTTGACACTTGGACAACTAAGATATGAAACTGTTGCCGAAGTATACATGATATCCGGAAGTGGAACGATGAGTGTCGATATATCTAGCCCAATCGGCATCGGAGTAGGCTATGAGGGCTGAGGTCAACGATATATGTAGTTGAAGACTAAGGTTAGTGCTATTTTGGACATATCTAATAATCTGCTTAAGTGCCTGGAAGTGGGGCTATCTCGAATCATGTATAAAGAGAAAAATATGTTGCATAACTAGGCAATATCTGACCTCGTAAATGTAAGGTACTGTAGAGCAACATGGAGACTTCGATAAACGGTGAATTAGCCAATGGTAGACCAACTTTGGACACCATCTTGGATTTGGTGTCCACTGGCGTGCATGCCGGTTTGCATTTAGTCATTTTGGCATGATTAATGATTTCCTAAGGATACTAATGTTGCGGAAGAAATAAGCCTGACTAATTTTTTTAACACAGAAGCCAAGGAAATAACTGAGAAGGCCAAGATCTGTCATGGCGAACTCCTGGGCGAGAAGAGATGTGAGGCGATGAAGAAGAGCCGTGGAAGAGGCCGTAAGAATGATATCGTCAACATATAAAATCAAGTAGGCGATCTCACTCTGAGAGCTTTAAATGAACAGATAGTGATCATAGTGACTGTTGCTGAACCCAATCTGGTGAAGATAGGTGGAAAACCAATGGTATCAGGCACGAGGTGCCAGTTTCAATCCATATATGCTCTGTTCGGAAGAGCTTATAAGTTCTTTGCCTATAATAAAATTAAATTTTAGTGTTTGGTAAAGTGTAAAAAAACTTATTTTAAAAGCAGAAGCTATTTTTGGAAGAAAAGAAGAAGTTGTTCTCCCCCATGCTTTCAAAATAAGTCATCTTATCTAATAAGCACAACTCTTCCAAACATAACCATGGAGATTTGTGTAAGAGGCACACATGATTGGGGTGTAATCAGTCAGTGAAGCTGGTTGGTTGATGCATGTACATAGTTTCCTCCAAGTTACAACTTTAGAAAGCATTCTTGACGTCAAACTGTTGGATGGGCTAAGAACGGGATAGAGCAATGCTGAGAACCAGATGAATGGTGGCCAGTTTCACGACATGAATGAAAGTTTGATAACATCGACCCTCACTTGTTGAGAATTTCCATTTACAATAAGACCAACCTTATGTCTCTCCAGTGTGCTGTCAGACTTGTACTTATACTTTAAAAACCACATGCAATAGATAATATTAGCACCAGGTGATCTTGGAACTGAGTCCCGAGTACCATTTCTAATAACAACACTAAATTCATCATTCATGACAGCTTGCCGGTTAGGGTCTTCCAGGGCACGTATCGGGAAGGTCGGGAATAGAGATGTGGAAGAAGAGGATACTAGAAGATTTTTTTTGGATTCGGTTTATGTATCCTAGCTTGGAGACGAGTGGCCATGGGATGATGAGGAGGTGGTGGTGGGATTGGAGGTGTTGGATGATGTGGTGGGGAGGCTGTTGCTGGTGATGACGAAGAAATCTGGGATTCGATAGAGGTAGATGGAGCTTGTTGTGGAAGTATTTGGTAGAAGATGTCAAGGAGAAGGGGTGACAGTCAGATAATAGGTTAATGGAATGACGTAGAGCTAAACTCATAGGGGTTGGCGAAAGGAAATGTCATCTTGTCAAACATGACATATCGGGAAGTGAGAACCCAGTGTGAGCCAAGGTTTAAGCATCGATAGCCCCTATGATCTGAAGAAGAACTGAGGTAGAGACATGAGACTAATCGGGGGGCTAATTTGTTGGGAGCTATGGTGGAGGTAATGGGGTGACACATGCAGCCGAAAGTGTGAAGATGGGAGTATGTGGGTTCCCGTTTGTATAGGATGTAGGTTGGTTAAAATTTATAGGATGTGGGTTCCCATTTAATTCATAAAATTTATGAAAAGGTTGATTAAAAAATTCACCACCCATGTCACATTGAAAAGTTTTGATATTAGTATGAAATTGTGTTTGGACCATGGCATTTTAAAGCACCAATTTGGAGTATGCATCAGATTTGTGTTTGAGAGAGTAAATTCAAATAAAATTGGAAAAATCATCCAAAAACAATAAATAATATTTAAAACCATTGGTGCTAGAGACAGGAGAAGTTCATATGTCATTATGAATTATATACAAAGGTTTAAAAGTAACAGTTTGACAATTTGAAAAGGAGAGACGTCTATGTTTAGCAATTTGACAAGATGGGAAAATGGCCGAACGTATGGCTTTATTAAAAATAGAAGATCCAAGATATTGTCTCTTGGGTGACCTAAATGAGCATGCCAGGGTAGAGGCTGGGAAGCAACAAAAGCCGAGGCTTGTAGGCTAGTTACTTGGTACGGATCCCCATGACTATTATATCTCGTTTTGATTTTCTCAGAAGTGAGCTCCTTTACAAAGAAAGCAGTAGGGTCAAATTCCACATTGACATTATTATCAACAGTAAATTTTCTAACAGAAACTAAAATTTTGATAATATTGGGAGTGTGTAAAACATTTTTGAGATGAAAAGGCAGGGAAGTGTTTAGAGATAAAGAACCTTTACCAACAACTAGAATAGTTCTTCTATTACAAACATAAAGTGATCGAATTAAAATAGGTACAAAGGTTACCCGAGTTCATGTTCATGTGGGAGGAAGCCCCTGTGCCCATGTACCAATTTTCAGAGGGTTGCTGGAGCGACATGGTGCTAAAAGACATATATTAATCACCCTCGTATTGTTTGGTTGGAGCTAAAACCTACTGCCCATATAAAGTGGGTCCTGGGCCCAAAATGGAACCCTGCGGCTCAAACCCTTCATTTGCAAAAATAGCTTGCTCCTGGCCAACTTGATGTCTTCCAGTCAAACTTGAATGCTACTGCGTAGCACCTGGAGTCGTGGGACATGACACGGCTGCAACATCCAAGTCGTTGGCCAGTAGGGTGATGCCGGCGGGGGTTACCACGGTGGAAGGTTGCTACCCTCTCCTCTTTAGGTCGACTCCATATCTACCAAAAAGGTGTTGTTGCAAGCGGACATGTCAACTGTTGTTGAAGCTACGCCTTCCTCTGTCGCGATGAAGACCACTGTGCTGGTGGTGGCATTGCTCTTGTCCCATCGATAACGACTAAGGCATGGGACCCTTTTGGGCAATTTCAACGGGATTCCTCATGAGTAAGCATGTTTCAAGCTAAATAAAAAGTGAGTAGGAATGAATTTTGACTGATGATGCTACCGATGGTCTTATGAGCAGCGGAGATAAGTTGGAGAACGATTCGTTGTTCACTAACCTTGCTCTCGACGATGCAGAGCTGATCCGCCAGCGACTTGACATGATGACAGTAAGCATAAACGAAAGGGGAAAAGGGGACGAAGATTCTAGGCGGGCGTTTATGAACAGACTTTAATGATCAACAATCTATGAACTGTGATTGTCGTGGAAGATGCCTTTGATGCGGAGCTAGACCTCACGAGCGATTGAATTGACTTGAATCACGGTGAGAAGAAGATTGTCACTGATGGTGCCATAGATCCAAATGAGAACTATGGCGTCCAATTGCTTCCATTTGGCTTCAGAGACAACATCCGGACGAGAAGAGCGGTTGATGTGGTCCAAGACATTGTGTTCGTGAGCTGTGATTTGAAACAGCTCGGCCCATATATGGCAATGAATGAACTTTTTAGAGATCTAGTATAAGCGATATCTGATTACGAATGTTCGTAACTGATTGCTGGAAGATGAGGCCATCGCAGGAATAAGAGAAAGGAGAGATGAAGAAGGTAAGTTTTGTTATGGCTCTGATACTATGTAATCAGATTAGAAATGGGTAATTGATTCCTCAAAGAGCTCCATTAATTCATTCTGTATTAATAATAAATTGTACAATGATTTTTAAAAATTGCACAGATTATAAATACCGAAAGTATCTTTACATCTTAAATAAAATATTTACTAAATTAATTTGTATTAATCATATTTATTTGCAATATTATCTTAAGGTTTCCATTAATTTGGATATGAAGATCTATGTTTTTGAAGGTGTTTCTGTTTGGACAACACAGATCGTGGTTGGATCAAGTGGTGTTATAGTTGTTGAAAATGCTTATTTGGCGCAGTGATATTGATGTGTGATACACTCCTCTCTGCCAAGTGGTCATGATTTTTTTAGGGAAACAAGTAAATATCACCGAGGGAGATGTTACAATTTTATTGGATATTTAATCTATAACTGTACAGACAACCAGACTGATTGACATATAATTTGAATATCCGTGCAATATGTTAGATATTACTAGAGGCTAGTTAGATTGGATATCAATTTCATTTATTGTAATCGTTGTTGGGCGGTTTCGTAGCATCTTTGAATGATTGTTTTTTTTAAAAAATAATTAATGTATGAGTGTCTCTATCAATTTTTATGTCAAGACATTTTCCGAAACCTCGAGATGAAACTACTTCACTTCGAAAAAGCAATTATATAAATGTCCATAATAAATAAAGTAAGAGTCCATCTCTTGAGACCACTACTAGAAAACAGGTGCATAAGCACCAGTATTTATTGTTGGTAGGGAAATATCGGTGCTATAGATAACATATGCACTGGTAAGGGAACAATAAACCAAAATATATGTGCCTATAAATAAATCTAGCACCGGTTCTCAGATTACCGGTTCCAAATACCGGTGCCTAAGAAGAAAATGTGGCTGGGAGGGTAATTTTTCAGCACCGGTGAATGAGATATACCAGTGCTATTACCGATGCCTATGATTTGAAATAGTAATTTTGGCAGTAAAATTTAGTGTAGCTAGCACCAGTATTGGGGATAATATATCGATGCTAGAACTGTATTAAATGCAATTCTAAGTAACCAACTCTAAATTACTTTAGAACATGTACTTGCGCATTCCAACATTTCACCAAAAAATCCATTTATTTAATATTTCTATATTTTAGCAAGAATAACAAAAATCATATATTTTGGAGTAATGTATGAAAGGGTAACACATTTTTGGGCCATAGTGTAATTTTCCAAGACTCTATAGAAGTAATCAATGTTGACTTTAGAGACCCTTTCATTCACACATACATGCCCAAATTGCAAATTCGCAATTATATATTGAATTTCATTTTGGTGTCGCCAATTTTGTGATTCGACAATTCCAACTTTCTTAGAGGGACCTAAGTGCAAAAAGTAAAAAAAAACTTTACTCGTAACTTGAAATTCAAATCCGCTTAAACGTGATACTACCCTATTCACCCCCATTGTATTTGTCAAGTCCGTCAAGAATATTTGTCAACAATCAGGCACAAGAACATATCCGCAATCCTTTCCGATTTCCCTTTATTACTTCTAAGTAATCAACTCTAAATTACTCTAGAACATGACTAGCACTTTCAAATATTTCGCCAAAAAATCATTCATTTAATATTTCTGTATTTTGGCAAGAATAACAAAAATCATATATTTTGGAGCTATGAATGATAGGGTAACACAATTGTGGGCCATAGTGTAAGTTTCCAAGATTGTGTAGAAGTAATCAATATTGACTTTAGTGGCCCTTTCGTTCACGTATATACGCCCAAATTACAAATTCACAATCGTATATTATTAAATTGCATTTTGGTATCACCAATTTCATGATTCGACAACTCCAACTTTCTTAGTGGGACCTAAGTGTAAAAAGTAAAAACTTTACTCGTAACTCCAAATTGATTTCCACTCAAACGTGATGATACCCTATACACCCCCATTGTATTTTCCAAGTCCGTAACAAAATACTTATCAACAATCGGGCAGAAGAACATATCCATAATCCTTTATGATTTCCCTTTCTTACTTCTAAGTAATCAACTCTAAATTACTCTAGAACATGTACTAGCACTTTCCAACATTTCACCAGAAGAATAATTATTTTCTATTGGGATATATACAAATATAAACCTATAAACTTCAGGTAAGTACACATATAACCCTGAGATAATATTTAGTGCAAAAACAACCCTAAATACTTTACATAAGTGCAAATATAACCCCAGAGATTATATTCCGGCATTGACTACTCATTTCAAGGCATTGATCAATTGGAAATGACCAAAATTCCCTTTCAGCCTAAAATAAAATTTTGAAAGTCAAAAATGCTTTTTGACCCACAGCTATACTGCCACCACTGCCACCGCTCCACCACCGTCACCCCGCCGCAGCCATTCTACCTCTGTCGGTGCCACCATCTCCACCTGCGCCTGCGCCACCACCACTTCTGCTATCACCTCCTCCGCCGCTAGGGTTTTCACCACCACCTCCCCCCACCACATCACAACCTCCTACCGTTAGCTTCCCCCCACCGCTAGGGTCTCCGTCTTCCCCTCGCCGCCATCACATCCGCCTCTACCACTAGGGGTTTCCCTCTTCCCCCTCCACCGCCACCACCTCCGCCTCCACCACCTCCCCCTCCACCAACTCTAGAATTTCCACCACCACATTTAGGGTTTCTGCCTTCCCCCCACCACCTCACCCCCTTCAGCTGCCACCATCTCTAGCAATGATGCAAAGCTGTTCTCCGGCGAGAATAATAACCAGCGGCACCAAATTAGGGTTTTCCTGTCACGAATTAGCTTCCAACAGCACCAAATTAGGGGTTTTCCGAAGATGACCGCCAAAGTTAGCTTCTAGAGGTGCAGATCCAACGAGCACAGAACCTGCCATCTGCCGTTCACAAAGCCTACAACGCCCGCCGTTCACCGCTTCTGTCGTTCACCGCTTCTGCATGTCACCGCTTCTGCCATTCTCCGTTGTTCACAGAGCACATAGCACGTTGTTCATCGCTTACCCCTTTTTTCGTTCACCGTCGTTTCAAAAGTGGCGGACAACGACGGTAAAGAAGAAGGGGGAGAAGAATGGGTTAAGGCATTCTGGGAATAAGTGAGGGGATCATATTAACGTCTCATAATTAACTTTTTTATAAAAAATTCTTTTATGTTTTCAAAGGGCAAAATTGTTATTTCAATTAATTCCGACATAAATCTGTCGAATAGGATTATATTTACACTTAATTATTAATCTAGGGATATATTTACACTTTCAATTATCAGAAGATTATATTTTCACTTTCAATTATCTAAATGTTATATTTGCACTTATGTATATTAGGTAGCGTTATAGTATGCATTTTCTCTAATTTTTATATTCCCTCCGGTACCCAAACATAGATGACAGGATAAGAGAAATCTGGCGGCGGATTCAAAATGGCTTCTTCTTCTTCACTCCCAATACTTCAATCTTCCTCCGCTTCCCGCACATTAGCCGTTCCGTTCAATTGCGGCTTAATTTGATCTTCCCAACGATGTTTCAACAAAATATTCCGACAGAGGAGCTTTTCTCTGTCCAGAAATTTCAGGAGCACTAAGTACGCAGCCCCTTCTGGGTCAACAGAATTATTCAAGAATTGGAGGACCTCTGATTAATATTCGTTTGTTTTGGGCTCAGGGAACAGAGAAGTTCAGGGACCATCTCCTTCATAAACTCTCAAAGAAGATGTTTTTGGAGATAGAGTTGAAGAAGTTGTTGGGATTTGCACCCAGGTACCTTGACTTCCGAGGTTTATAAATTTACTCCCTCCATTATTGTCTTGGTTTATTTGGTATCCCTTCATTATGTATTTTCAATTTTGAATGCTCCTTAACAATTGAAAGTGAAAAAGAATACTTTCCATTATGCAATTTATGCTACTCCCTCCGTCTATGCGTGATTTTCATACTTTCCATTTTCGTCCGTCCAACAAAAGATTCCTACTTCTCGTTTTAGCTGAAATTTAGCCAACTCATTCCTATTTCTCGTTCTAGCAGTTCTCGCATAAATGTCCGTGTAAAAAAGTTGTAGGACTCTTACACCGGGACGGAGGGAGTATTTCAATGACTTTTATAAAAATGATTACTTCGGTGGTAAAACAATACTCCCTCCGTCCCAGAGAAAATGGCACCACCCTGTTTTCACAGTGTTCAATGATCATGTTTGACCAATCATATCTCTAATTACACACAATAATTTGGTATAAAAAATTGATATTTAGAAAATAGATGTTAAAGACGAATTTAACAATATCTCACCTGATATTTTTATTTTATATATATTAATATATAATTGGGGTCAAAGTTTGCTAAACTTGACCAATGAATAGTAACTGTGCCATTTTTTTCTGGGATGGAGGGAGTAGTAGAGATACTCAAAGAGTATGTAACTTTAAAAAAGGTTTATTTTTCTGAGGGTAAGACAATAATAGAGACAGAGATTATGTTACTTTAAAAGAGGTTTATAACTTTAGGTAGACTTATTGTTATGGTAGCTGGTAAGCTAAGTAGCATCGGTACGATTGTGGGTACGGTACGAAAATCGATAAATTAATAATTAGGGGTACGGGTACGAAATGTGTCCGATT
>JAULKK010005109.1:0-10433 GCA_032355705.1 Rubia peregrina
GACATAGAATCATATTCCTATTAGACTTTGGTTTGTTGTAGCCCTATATATTGTAACCCTCATCATTGATGAGGTGTTGTCATTGATGTAATATCAATGCACCATTAATAAATTCTTTTATATTTTATCACCTCTATTTTAAAAACTGTGAAATTGATTGGTTATGTTGATAGTTTTGTTAAGTGTCCCGCTGCTCCGACAAGCTCTTCTTCCAAGGAATCTGATGGAAAGACTTCTGAGCATGAAGCTTCCTATGATACTTGGATCCTGATAGATCAGCTAGTCTAATCTGCTCTTTTTTCATCCCTGAATCGGGTTGCAATGTCGGCAGTTGACGGTATGTCAACTGCTTCTAAGGTATGAGATACTTTAGCCACTAAATATCATAATAATTCTCGTGCTCGTCGCATTTATCTTTGTGATCGTTTGTATGGAGTTTGTCAAGATGATCATTCTGTTCAGGAATACTACTCTCGTTTTAAAGGCATACTTGATGAATTGCATGTTCTTGGTCATCCTCTTAATGATGAGGATATTACGGTTGTTTTATATCGTGGCTTGAATGATAAACTGTCACAGTTTTCATCTACTCAAATAGTGAAAGACCCTTTACCTAATTTTTAAACCATTGTTGATGATGCTGAGCCTTTAGAATTTTCACTCAAAGCTCGCCCATCTACCTCTACGCCAGTGCCCTATGCTTTTTTTTGCTTCTCAACAGGGGGTCCGGGCAGGCAAACCGCGGAAAATGAGGCCGCAATTTTGGGCAAAGTAGGGGAGGCCATGGGATAGGCCGCCGTTTTGGGTGAAAGAGGGGCGACTATGGAAGAGGCGGCAGTCGAACACCGTCGCCAGCCGGTGGTGGCGCTCCTCCACAAGGAGGTCATCCCACTTATGTCTGCCAATGGTGTTATCCCAGCCATCTTGCTGAATTTTGTTACAAATTGTCACATGTTTCTAGTGAAGAAGTTAATTCCGTGGACACAGCTCAGCCACATTATTTGCAACTGAATGTCACTCCTGATTGGTACATGGACTCCAATGCTACCAATAACATGACTGCTTCGGCTTCCAACCTGGATAACGTCGCTCTTTATAACGGTAATCGTCGTGTTTATTTTGGAAATGGTTCTTCTTTGCATATTTTCCATGTTGGCAATTCTCGGATTTCTGATTCTCTTACTTTATCTGATGTTTTGGTTGTTCCAAATATCACCAAGAATTTATTGTCTATTGCCAAGTTAACAAGGGATCTAAATGTTGTTGTTTGTTTTGATGACAAATCTTTCACTATTCAGAACGAGGTTACCAAGGAGCTCGTGGGCCGAGGACACTGTGAGAGAGGTCTCTACATTTTAGATTATGATGGTGCTACTTTAGTTTCTTTTGTTAATTCAAATAAAACCAAGGCCTCATTTGAGCTATGACATAGTCGGTTAGGACATGTTACTCTTTCTATTATTTCGTTCTTGAATAAGACTGATAGTTTGTCAGTTAAAGTTTGTTGTCTAAGCCTCATTTATGTACTTCTTGTGAGATGGTTAAAGGCAAATGTTTTTCTTTTAATGATAATTTAAAACGTGCACCATGCATTCTAATTTTAGTTCATTTTTACCTATGGGGACCCTCACTTGTTGTCCTTCGTGTCGGATACCTTTATTATGTTATTTTTATTGATGATCACTCTTGGTTTACTTGGTTATATCCTCTGTGACGCAAGTCTGATTTTGTGGAGGCTTATATGCAATTTGAAGCATTTATTGGGAATCGGTTTTCTACCACCATTAAAGTTTTTCAGAGTGATGGTGGAACCGAGTTTGTGAATCATCGCATGAAAACTCATTTTGCGGCTAAGGGCATTCATCATCAGGTTCCATGCCCTTACACTCAGAGTAAAATGGTCGTACAGAGTGGAAGCATCGTCGTATTACAAATACTGGTTTATCGATGCTCTATCATTCTGGCATTCACCAATCATTTTTGTATAATGCTTTTTCCATAGCAGTCTACATCATTAATAGACTACCCACTCCGGTTTAATCTGGTCAGTCTCCTCTCTCCATTATTTTTTGTACAATACCAGACTACTCCAATTTTTATTCATTTGGTTGTCATGTTTTCCTTACTTGAGGCCATATGATGCGCATAAATTGGCCCCTCGGAGTTTGTCCTATATATTTTTGGGTTACAATTAGGGGTGGTAAATGGGCGGACGGGTCAAATATTAGTTGGGTAAAATGGGTATATAAAAATATGGGTAGACACATTTCAACCCATTTTATAATGGGTCAAAATGGGTCGAGTTGAAGCCTGCTCAACCCGCGGGTTAAATATCATTTAACTCAAGGGTCAAAAAGGGGTAAACCAAAGAGTTTCAACCCACATATGAACCCAAATGGGTTTATGTACCAACCCATATTGGTAAAATCTGTGGGTTTCAACCCATTTATTGACCCATATGGGTTTATGTACCAACTCATATGGGTAAACACGCGGGTTTCAACCCATTTATTGACTTATATGAGTTTATATACCAACTCATATGGGTGAACCCACGGGTTTCAACCCATATGGGTAAACCCACGGCCAACCCACAAATCCAACCCGCCTAACCCATATTTTTTTACTACCCATTACCCACTTTACCTATACCCATCCGGGTTTAACAATAGACAACCCACTTGACCCGCGGGTTACGGGTCTATTTTGCCACCCCTAGTTACAGTTCATAGTACAAGGGTTACAGGTGTTTTGATCCTCTTGCAAAGAAGGAGTACATCACTCGTCATGCTACATTTGATGAATCATTTTTTTCCAGCTACACATACTGGTACTACGACAGATTCTTCATCACAGGATGTTTAAGCATTTTTAGAGCATTCGTCAGTTCCATCAGAGGTGTTTGAGCCATCAGCTCCTTCAGAATTACCCATTATTCTGGACGTTTTTAATTTTTAGATTTCACCGGGAGCTCGGTGTTCTTAAGAAAATTGTGTTTATTTGCTACAGGGTGACCGACAGCATGATCGACATCAACCGATGATACAGCCGTGGTTGATCCACCCGCCGGCCAGCCAGGTCGCACGTCAGCTTCACGCTCCGGCAACACCAGTCGCGCATCGCTCTCATGCACCGACAACCTTAACGCTTGTAGCACCGCCGGTAGCTCCGGCGAGTCCAGCCCCCTCTGCACCATTGCCATCATCACCTATCTCGGGTGCTTCACCCATCCCGGGTTCTGTGCCCGCCACCTCAGGATCTGAGTCATCCCCGACTTTGGGCCCTTCTTCCAGATATCTTATGGCTACTCATTCTTGCACCGAATCTTTACGATATAAGGATTTCTCTGATTATGATAATTCTGGTTTATTGAGCTCATTATTTAACAAGAGCGATCCCCACAGTCATCGCTCTGCTATCAAGAACCCTGAATGGGTTGCTGCCATGGATTCCAAAATGGCTGCTCTTCGTGCTCAACAGGCGTGGGAATTGTTTCGCGTCCTCCACATGTTAATGTTGTTGGCTCAAAATGGGTGTAACATTTGAAGTAAAAGTCTGATAGTTCACTTGATCGGGCATAAGAGCATGTGCAGTGGGGGTTTTGAAGTGGGATGAAGTAAAATGGATCGAATGGAGACAGTTATCCCCACAATGGGGAAGCTGAAAGTGGTTGGAATGAATTCCAACCGTGGGCCCAGGTTCTCATTTGAGAACCGCTCAATCTGACAAAATGGCAGATGTCACATGGCTTGGCGGATGGCAAGATGGCAAAAAGGCAGAATGTCCGCACAGGCCATTTGCTTTGGTTGCATGTGCCACGTGGCACCCTCTGGTTGGGCCACGTGGCCACATGCAGCCCACTCCTTTTTTTGCAATGGAAAAAATGTAAAAAATCTAATATTTATTTTTTTAAATCTAAATGAATTTTTGGATCTTTTTAAAATTAAAATTACATTCTTTAAAAAAATATATGTGTGTTTCTTTTGTTTAATTATGGTTCATAAAATAAATTTTAAAAATTGAAATTAATTTCAAAAATGAGATTTCAAAAAACAAAATCTAATTCAATAATTATAGGTGTATAACTAAATTTTACATTTAAATTTATTTTGTCAGGTAAATTTTTTGAATTAATTATTAAAGATATAATTAATGAGTAGGATAGAGAGAATCAAGTGGGGTCCATGAAGTGGTTTGGGAGTGGTTTCCACCATTGTGGGAAAAAATAGAGTGTTTTAGTTGTGGTTTGAATTGCTGAGGTGGAGGAGAGAGATTGATTATTTAATGAACTAAAACCACAAGAGTGGTTTGGGAGTGGTTCCCCCCATTGTACATGGTCTTAGCCTAATCGACTTCTACCACTAATGGCACACCCACTTGCTTTTTGGGTACTATTCTCTATCAAATGTTGACCGCATATTCGAATAGGTATATGCGCAACAATATTATCGGTTATGATATTGTTGAATTCTTCGTAACAAGTAGTTTTGAAATATCAATTTTTTTGCCGTTATTATACGTCAGTAAACATATTAATGGTCAAATGTGTTTTTTAAACAACGTGATAATGACTGGTGTGTAATATAAGATGGGAGGGAGTAAGAAACCTAGGGTTACAGAGCACTTTTTCCATTTCTTTTCTTATCAATATTCATTCGTTCATAACTATTACTATAATTTACTAAAGGGATACATACAAATATAACCCTATATAACTTCAGTAAGTGCACATATAACGTTGAAATAATTTTTAGTGTGAAAATAATCCTAACTACTTTACATAAGTGCAAATATATCGCTAAAGACTATATTTCGGCATTGACAAGTCATTTTCGGTAATTGACCGACTGGAAATGACCAAAATTCTCTTTTAGCCTGAAGCAAAAACTTGAAAGACAAAAATTACCTCCACCCACCACCCCCAGCAGTTGAACACCACTACCAGACCACCATGCTGCTGCATCGCAGCCACCGATCCACCATCACCCCTACCCCCAATGCCACCACTACCACCATACCCTGCCATCACTACCCTCAGGTCTCCGTTATTCAGCCGCGCTGCTGGAGCTCGAGGAGGCACCACCACAGCCTGACCAAATGCGCATCCTACTAAACCAGCGACGTCGACCGAATCTGAAATAATACTATTAAGGCACCGACAAACGCCTCACACACGCTCTTACACGAGTGCCCTCCGTGATCTGCAACTCGCTCGGGCATACCTGGTTCAGGTCTGTAGCGCACCCTGTCGAATTCCACACGCCCGACCTACTACTCACTTCCACTATCATAGGCAGATAGTACCCGTCCAAAGGGTCACGTCGTAAAAGTCCTGCGAACATGAACCTGAACCTATATCCGTACCCGACATTGAGCCAATCGTGAATTCAGCTAGTGTTGTAGGAGGGTTGGCATCGGCGCCGTTGCATTCGATTTGGTTGGAGTTGCAGTCACTGGTGACGCATGTTCCTCTGTCGGAGAAGAGGAGCGAGCGGCGAACGGACGGGTGGCACTGCTGGAGAATAGTCGGAGATGATAGGAAAATGTAACCAACAAAGGTAGCAACAAATATATTGAACTAGTGGCACCACCCGAATTGCATAAGGGTATGGTTATCGGCTATCAAATATAATGAAATGGACAGTTTGGTGGCAATTTGCAGAAAGGTGAGCGGTGGCGATTTGAAGAAGAAGAATAAGAAGATGGCTGTGGGTGTGGGCAATATGGTCATTACCTAATTGATAGTTTTAAAAAAAATCGGGATAAATTTATCTTTTTAACATAATCCGATTTCAATATGCCGAAAAATGTTATATTTGCACATACACTAACTATTTAGGATTATATTTGCACTTAAATTATCATAAGGTTCTATTTGCACTTACGTGAGTTACGTAGGATTATATGCACTTTTCTCTTTACTAAATTTCTCACAAAATTAAATGTGAATTACCGTGACACCCCAGAACTATCGCACACTTCATCTTTTCTAACCCTTAGAATAGGTCCAAGAGTATCGTCTTCGCTTTATTTATACTAGAGCAAAGTGCAGATATAACCATACATAATTGACGAAAGTGCAGATATAACCCTGCTATTTTTGAAAGTGCAAATATAACCCTACATAATGAGATAAAGTGCAAAACCTTTTTAGGCAATTGCATGCCGTATTTTGGTGAAAAGTCCAATTTACCCTGGTCTTAAAAACAAAACAAAACAAAAAAATAGGTTCCTCTTCTTCTCCTTCACAGGTCTTCTTTCCCTGCACCGACGCTGCCTTCAAAGCTGAGCTCTCCACCATTGTCGGCCAGCGCCACCGCTTCGTTCACCGCTCTGATTCGTCGCTTCGATTTTCCTAGAGGCGCAGGTCTGACGTTGCTGGGAATCGAAGCGGCGGCGAATCGAAGCGGTGATGCTGGGCGAATCGGAGTGACGAATTGAAGTGGCGCTGGACGAATCAGAGTGGCGAATCATAGCAAATCAAAGTTGATGCACAACGAATCGTAGAAAGGTCTGATGGTTCCTCCACCAGAAGCACAGGTCTGACGTTGATGGGAATCAAAGCGGCGGTGAATTGAAGCGGAGGCGCTGGGTGAATCAAAGCGACAAATCGGAGCGGTGAATCGAAGTAGCGGAGCTGGGCGACGACAGCGGAGAGCTCAGCTTCGAAGGCGACATCGGTGCATTGAAAGAAGACTATGGAAGAAGGAGAAGACTAGCCTATTTTTAAGACCAGGGGTAAATTGGACTTTCCACCAAAATCCGGCGTCCAATTGCTTGAAAAGGTTATATTTGCACATTATCTCATTATGTAGGGTTATAATTGCACATTATCTCATTATATAGGGTTATATTTGCACTTTCAAAAATAGAAGGGTTATATCTACACTTTCACCAATTATGTAGGGTTATACATGCACTTTGCTCTTTTTTGACCAGGGATAAATTGGACGTTCCACCAAAATCTGGCGTCCAATTGTCTCAAAAGGCTATATTTGCACTTTATCTCAATATGTAGGGTTATATCTACACTTTGCTCTTGTATCTTTGAGAGGTACGAAGACAACCTCCAAGTATACGTGGAATGAGACCAGTTTCTTTACTACCCTTGGTTAGCATAAGTTCAACTTCGGATGTCAAAGTTTCTTTTTGAGCCGATCGTAATCAATTTTGGGACTGCTAGTGTATTTTTATGATTTTGCACTTAGGTCCCTCTAACAGAGTGAGAGAACTTCAAATGTAAAATTGGTGATACACATAAATGATTCACCAGTTCACGATAACAATGTTCCTATTTGGTCATTGACAGATAAACCGGGGTAATCACCCAATGTTTTTGTTAGCATTTCATTAATACCCTTACGGGCGATAATTTCAACAATATAGAATCACATATTCTTGGTTTTTGAAGAAATAAAAACATAATAGAATTTCGTCAATCTAAAATTTTAAAGCGAGAGTAAATGGCTTAGAGTAAATTGTAGAAGATTACTTACAAGTATACCAGGCTCCATTCAAAAGAACTTGTGTAAGTATATGTGGAATAAAACCAGTTTCTTTATTACCCTCGGTTAGTATAAGTTCAACTTTGGATGTCGAAATTTCTTTTTTTGCCGATCGTAATCGGGTTTGGGGGGCTAGTGTACCATTATAATTTTGCACTTAGATCCTTCAATAGAGTGTGAGAACTTGAAATGTAAAACCGGAGATAACAATTTGTTATTCACATTTAAAAAAAATAATGTTCTCATTTGTGCATAAACGAGTCGGTAGGGGCTGCAATCTTAACATGAAGTATTTTACTACACTTTTCCAAAAATAAATTGTGAACCTTATGTGCGACGTCGTAAATGTGTCGCACAAAATGAATCCAAAATGACCCCTTTGCGATGTTGTCTAAATTGAATTTTCCAACGGGAAACAAAAATTTGAGCCAAAAATTTGAACCAAAAATCCGCCCATCCATTTTCCATTTCAATAACATTCAGCAACTACCACATTTCCCATCAACAACACTCTTCCTCCAAACCCAACTACATACTATCCTTTCCATTCACACCAATACAACCAATAAAGAAGTCAATCAATTTGCTTCTCTAAAACATCAACAAGCATACGAGGATGGAGCATCCCCAGATTCAAATTAATTGAGGCAGTTTTACATCTATTCCATGTTCATTTCCATCTTTATTACTATATACCTTTTATACTTTTTTTTCTCATTGATAAAAAATTGGATAATTTCATAAAGTATGATGATTATGTAACATGTTATATAGTGTATATTGTTCGTGTTTTCAAGATAATGTAATGTCTATAAGGTGTGATAAAAAAGGCTTAGAATAGGGTTGATTGTGGACAATAATCTCATCTTCGTAAGAACACAGGTAGAATGTTCAACGTCGGTCACTGATAATCGTCCCATACGATATGGGACCGGACGATGATCGATGTCGCAAATTCTATGAAATGATTGACATATCTATGAATGTCTGACGTAGCTCTTTAGTCGTACTTTGCAACTTCGATCTCTATTGCATGCAAGGTCGCTTCGAAGCAGACCAGGTACTTTTTCCACGTTGAGATTAATATCATATGTATATGACTATATTATTTGTACATCACTGGGGGAATGCCCAATTCTAACATAATTTTTTTCATGTGTATTCATTGTAATAGGACAAAGAGAGTTATCGACGGACTTTCAACGTGCAACGTAGACAATGTAGCTTCAATACAATTAATGTTTCAATTTCATATCGACCTCATATATTTTAATATATTCTAACATGTATTTGCAATGTATGTTCTAGTTTTGTTAGTTCCTTGCATTTTCATTCTTTTTCGACATTAATTGCATAACAATTTATCATTGTATGATATGTAAATATTTCACGAGTTGTGGAACGTTAAGTAGCACATAACGGATATCGATAAACAATTTTTTGTGTAATAAAATATTAAATGTTATAATATTGTACGAGAACCGATATCTACGAGACTAATATGTGACATCGCACAAACCAGTGAAGCGATGACACCTTACCGACGTTGCATAAACCAACAGTTTTTTTGCGATGTCACCCATACAAAACAACATCGTATTTTACAGCCTTCCATGTCACCAGGCACACAACGATGGTGCCTTGGAGCATGTGATGTAGCAACCATTGTCCACTATGTTGCTATCATTTATCTGCAACGTCGGCATTGACAATCTCGCAGCAATTGCACTCGTCTCGTATGGCTTCTTGCTATCATCGATGATACCCCTTATGCACGCCTATGTCGTTCTAAATGATGTCACAACTACGAACTCCAATTATCAGTCATCTTGCTTGAATCAATGACGGTCACAAACCTGCCGATGTTTGTGCAAAACCAAGGTGAAAGTACTTTTTTACCTTGGTTCTTGAACCGAGGTAAAATTTGTACTTTTTACTAACGTAGTATTTACCTTGGTTGTTTTGGGACTAAAATCCAAGGTAAAAAGCCCTTTAGAACTGAGGTAATAAGTATTTTTTCTTGTAGTGAACAACGCTAATTTATTGAAGGGCGTTTTACTCAGAAAAATAATTTACAAACTCTAAAGATGAAATTAGTAGAGTAGAAAGCATCATAGATCCCATGTGGAAAGGAGTAATTACTATAAAAATACCTACTAATATAGAACCTTTTTGTGTAGCCACCGCGCCTTAATCTTGTACAAGTAATTATGCAAAACAAACCAAAAATTAAAAGATTCATGTGCTAAAATGCCCCTAACTTTAGACTGAAAATGTCAATATAACCCTGCAAAATGATAAAGAACCAAAATAATGTATGTGCCAATCGAACCCTAGGTGCCATTGAATTCAATTGTCATTGGAAGATTTGGTCAATAATTAAGAAAATGATGATTTTACCCCTAGATTTAAAAATAAAAAAGAGAAAAGACATAAATTCCCTCTTCCTCCTCCCTATTTTCTTTGTTCTTTTTCTTCTTCCACCATTTTTAATTTTCTTTTCTTCTTTACCCACATTCATCTTTTTCCCACATCACAGTAATTCCCTTCCTTCAGCAAGAACCACATATGTGGAAAGTACGCTATCTTCTTGGAGCAGTCGACAATGTGGCAAGCATCCGAGTTGTTGTGGCACTGCCGCAGTAGAAGTCCTCATAAGTCATTCTTAAAATGGATGTGCATACCACCGGTAAAGCATTAAAGATTGTAATTCTGGCACCTGGGGATGTAATCCTACCATGAAGCATTGTCAGCGACGGAGGTGCAGTCCGACGAGGTAGGGCACACAAAGTGAGTCTCATGGGAGGCAACGTCAGCAACGAAGCTGAGGTGGAATTTGGTGGGATAGGGCACAGAAACATCAAGTGTGTCCTACACGAGGTGATGTCAGTAACTGATTTGGGCTGGAAATCAGTGGGGTAGGGAACA
>JAULKK010005120.1:0-10433 GCA_032355705.1 Rubia peregrina
ATTTAATGTGGGAAGGAATGGTGTGTTCAAATCAGCACAACTATATTATACTACACAGATACATGTTACAACATATTGAAATACATAAGGTTAATATGAAATTGAAAAATGAGTTGTATAGAACCACCATTTTCCATGTTGTACGACATTATGACTGTCAAGGCTACTAGTAAAACGACAAGTCCGTCCAACTACATGTTGGAAGTTTATCGATGACTCTCTTTGGCCCTATTATAACCAATACACAGTAAACAAAATATATGCTAGAATTAGGCAGTCCCTAAATGAAATTCACATAATGTAGTCAAACGTAGATGACATTAATCTCAATTTGAAAAACGTATATGATATGGTTAGAAGCAACATCGCACGAATGCAAAGCCGATGTCGTGAAGACTAATTCATAAGCGGCGTCGGACATTCATAGACATGTCAAAAATTTCCACGTTCTATGCGATGTCAGCCCTTGTTCGGTACCATTTTGCATGGTCCGATGCAATGTGACCGAAGTCTCACATTTGAACTAGGGATATTTACCAATATAACCATATCTACTGGACTAAATACCAATATAACGCTCAGATAATTTTTAGTGCAAAAATAACCCTAAATAGTTAATGTAAGTGTCAATATAACCCTCAGACCAATTTTCAGCATTGAATTCTATTTCCGGTGTTAACTGTATGGAAAATGTACAAAATACCATTAGTGTTAAAATATGAGTTTTGGTTGACAAATTTACCCTTATAGTTCACCGACCATTATTGGACCGCCGCCGGACCGCCATCAACCACCGTCAGAACACTACTGGGGATACACTTAACCGATTCTCCGATTCACGGCCACAATGTTCCTATTTTTTGTGAATGGATATAACGGGGTAATCGTCCATTATTTTTGTTAATATTCCATAAATACCCTTACCATAAGCATTGTGAGAACACTTCTTTTCCACCACATAGAATCTCATGAAATTCAAATTCTTGTTTTTCGGAGAAATAAAAAGATAATAGAACTATGTCCATCAAATCTTTTTAAGCGATAGTACAAGGCATAGAGTTAATTGTAGAACATTACTTTGAGTATACAAGGCGTCATTTAGAAAAACTTGTGCAAAGTATATGTGGAGTAAGACCAATTTCTTTATAACTCTCAGTAAGTATAAATTGAACTTCGGATGTCAAAGTTTTATTTCAGGTCGATCGTGATCGAATTTGGGAATGCTAACATTTATAAAAAAAATCACTTAGATCCCCCCGACAGAGTAGGAGAACTTGAAATGTAAAACTACGGTGAACTTTTTGTTAGTCACATTTTCAGAACAATGGTGTTCCCATTTGTGCACAAACGAGCCACAATCTTAACATGGAGTATTTTACAACACTTTTCTGAAATTTAATTGTGATATATATATATATAAATAAATATATATATATATGTGTGTGTGTGTGTGTGTGTGTGATGTCTCAATTTTTTCGTACCAAACAAATCCAAAAGCAACCCTTCCGCGACATCGTCCGAATTGAATTTTTTGGCAGGAACAAAAAATTTGGGCAAAAAAAATTGAACTGGAAATCCCCCTCCCCCAAAATTCCCATCAATCCTCCACGAAACCCAACGACATACCATCATTTCCATTTCACACAAATACAATCAATAAATAACTTACTCAATTTTCTTCTCTAAAACATCAACAAGCATACGAGAATGGAGCATCTCCATGTTCAAATTAATTGAGGTAGTTCTACATCCATTCCATGTTCATTTCCAATCTTTATTACCATATACCTTCTATATGTTTTTATTTCTCATCGATCAAAGATTGGATATTTTCATAAAGTATGATGATTGTGTAACATGTTATATAGTGTATATTTTTCTTGTTTTCTAGATAGTGCAATGTTTGAAAGGTGTGATAAAAATGGCTTAGATTAGGGCTGATTGTGGAAAATAATCTTGTCTTCGTATGAACACATGTTGAAGTTGCGACATCAGTCATAGGTGATCATCCCATATGATATGGGACCGGACAATGACCGATGAAGAAAATGATATGAAATTATTTTCATATCTACGAACATCTGACGTCGACATTTTGTCAAACTTTGCAACGTCGTTCAACACTACATGCGACATCGCTTTCAAGCCTCCCAAGTACTTTTAACATGTTCAGATTAATATCGTCTATGTATGACTATATTATGGTACTACCAAATTCTAACATAAACTTTGTTTCGTGTGTATTAATTGTAATAGGACGTAGAGAGTTATCGATGGACTTTCAGCGTGCAATGTGGACAATGTAGGTTCAATACAATTCATGTTTCAATTTCATACAAACCTCATGTATTTTAATATATTGTAACATGTATTTACCATCATTATTCTACTTGTGATGGTTCTTTACATTCTCATATTTTCTGACATCAATTGCACAATAATTGATTGTCGTATGATTTGTAAGCATTCCCCGAGTTGTGGAACATTAGATGGCATGTAACAGATATCGACAAACAAATGTTTGTGTAATCAAATATTAAATGTTATAATATTATACAAGAACCAATATCTCCGAGACTAATCAGTGACGTCGCACTAAACGATGAAGCGACGAAACCAGAACGATGTTGCACAAACAGGTGGCTTCTTTTTTTTGCAACGCTACCCAAACAAAATGACATTTTATTAAATATCCTTCAATGTTAGAATGCACACAACGGTGGTGTCCTGGAGCATGCGATGCCGCAGACCATTTTCTACGACGTTGCCATCATTTATCCGTGAGCTCAGCATTGGCGATGTCACAGCAATTGCAGTCCCCTTGTTTGGCTTCTTGCTATCAACGACATCGCTCCACATGCAGGCCGATTTCATTCTGAATTATGTTGAAGCTACGAACTCCAATAATAGATCATCTTCCTTGAACCGACGTTGCATACAAATTTGCCGAATTTGGTCCAAAATCGAGGTAAACGGTACTTTTTTACCTCGGTCTGAACCGAGGTAAAAATGCACTTTTTACTGCACCCATATTTACCTCACTTTTTAGAGGGCTGAAAACCAAGGTAAAAACCCTGTAGAACTGAGGTAATAGGTGTTGTTTGTTGTAGTACCTTTTGGCAGTTTTGTCTATAAGCGCATGCCTTTCGGTCTTTGCAATGCTCCAGGTACCTTTTAGAGATCCATGGTTAGCATATGCTCGTAATTTATGGATGGATGATTTCACCATTCATGGAGACTCCTTCGACTCATGCTTACATCATCGAGCACTTGTGCTAAAAAGGTGTATTGACACCAACCTTGTTTTAAACTCCAAAAATGTCACTTTATGGTTGAAAAGGGACTTGTTCTAGACCATGTGGTGTCGGCACAAGGTCTAGAAGTGGATAAGGCTAAAGTAGACACAATCAAATCCCTCTCCTACCCTACTTGTGTGAGAGACATTTGGTCATTGTTAGGTCACGCCAGATTTTACCAGTGTTTCATTAAGGATTTCTCTAAGATTTCTTCTCCCTTATGAAAATTGCTACAAAAATATGTTGACTTCATTATTAATGAGGATTTTAGAAAAACGTTTAACACTTTGAAGAAAATACTTGTTACTGCCCTTATTATCCAACTCCCTAACTGGTCCCTCCCTTTTTGAAATAATGTGCGATGCAAGTGATTATTCCATAGGAGTGGTGTTAGACCAGAGGGTAGGAAGAGTGCCACATACCATTTACTATGTGTTAGTGACTCTTAATGATGCACAACGTAATTACTGCACTACGGAGAAAGAGTTACTGGTATCTGCACTTGAAAAGTTTAGACAGTACTTCTTAGGAACCAAGGTCATTGTATATACGAATCATGCAACTCTCCACTATTTAATTACTAAAAATGAAGCAAAACCTTGGCTTATTAGGTGGATACTTATTTTGAGTAAGTTGACCTCGAGGTGAGGGATAAAATGGGTAGTGAGAATGTAGTGGACGACCATTTGAGTAGACCGACAACCCTTGAGAGCCAAGATCCCACTAATGAAAAGGCTAAGTTAGAAGACATTCGGGAAGAATTTCCAGACGAGCAATTGTTTGGTGTGACAACTAGCCAACCTTGGTATGCTGACATAGTGAACTACCTTGCCAAGGGGGAATCTCCCCCTTCCTTTGATCAAACTAGAAAAGACAGTCTAGTAAATGAGGCGAAGGAATATTTTTGTGACAACCCTTACCTATGGAAACATTGCCCCGATCAAGAGATTAGGAGGTGTGTTTCTGAAGATGAGATGGAGCCAATTCTCAGACTTTGTCATTTTTCCAATGTAGGTAAAGAACTGCTAAGCCCAACATGTTGAGACATACCCGAGAGTTCATTGTAGCTTGTGATAGGTGCCAAAAGATATCACATTCAAAAATGAGATGGCCCAAGTTCTCTCAATGTCGGTTTAGGTTTTTGTTGCGTGTGGAATGGGTTTCATGGGCCTTTTCCCCGTGTTCAATGGTAATTATTACTCCCTCCGTCCCACTTTAAACTTCCTATTTACTTTTTCAGAGTCAAACATTACAAACTTTGACCCTAAATATAAAATTAATAATAAACAATAAATATATCATGTGACCTGTAGTTAGATTTGTCTTAACATCTATTTTCTAAATATTAATTTTTTATGCAATATTATTATATACAACTAGAAATATTTACGGTCAAACATGCTCATTGAAGATTGTGAAAAATTTATTGGAAGTTAAAACTGGGACGGAGTAGTATATCCTAGTGGTGGTTGATTATATGTTCAAATGGGTCGAGGTCAAAGCTACGAAGAAGAATGATGTGGAAACCGTCATGAGTTTTCTCAACTCTAACATCTTCTCATGGTTCGGTATACCCCGGATCATCATTAGTGATAGAGGTCCTCATTTTTGTAATAAAATTATGGAAGCCTTGCTTAAAAGATATATATTGACCCATAGAACATCCACCGCTTACCACCCACAAAAAAATGGCCATGCAGAAATATCCAATTGGGAAATCAAGACCATCCTTGAAAAGACGGTAAATCCATCTAGAATGAATTGGAGTGCTAGATTTGAAGATGCACTTTGGGCCTAAGACCGCATACAAAACACCTGTAGGCATGTCACCTTTTCGGATTCTCTTTGGCAAGAAATTCCACCTCCCGGTCGAACTCGAGTTCAAAACACATTGGGCTGTTAAACGCTTAAATATAAACTTAAGTGAAGTCGGGAAACATAGGAAGCTGCAACTCCAAGAACTTGAAGAGTTTAGGCGCAACTCCTATAACAGCGCACTAATTTATAAGGAAAAGACAGAAGCACAACATGATAAGAAAATAGTGAAGAATGACTTTTTTGTGGGACAAAAAGTCCTTGTCTTCCAGTCTCAGCAACGTCTTTTTCTGGGTGAATTGAAGTCATAGTGGGGAGGTCCATATGTGGTGACCAAGGTATACGATCAAGGAGAAATAGAGGTAAAAGATGAGAAGAATGGCATTAAGTGGTTAGTTAATGGGGAAAGGTTGAAACCTTATTTAGAATTTGGGAATTTGGAAGTAGGCATGGAGGTCAATCCCCTCCTTGGTGAGTAAATCCAAGAATGAACTCTCTCATTACAAATAAATCGTGAGGACGTTGCTTTTAATTTTTGTTGGTAGATTTTTGTAACTTTGTTATATTTAGATTGTGTTTAATATTTTTTGGCAATTTTTGGAAATGATAGCCATCAAATTCTTTTGTGGAACAGTGCTACTCTAGGTTTTCTTATTTTTGCTGGAATTCTTTTGATGAATTTCAAAACAAGAGATAGAGATGATTCTTCGATATTTTGAATCCTTCCTTTTTACCTTTGTCACATGCATTGAGGACAATGCATGAACTAAGTGTGGGGGAAGGGGTTGAGATACCTTCATGGTTGCCTATGATTTGGATCTTAAATGACATTTTTTAATGAATGTTTTCCTTGTTTATGGTACTTCCCCTCATTAGGATTTGTGAACTTTTGGGTCGTTTGTTTTTAGGTGTGAGGGCACCTTTTTGTAGTTGTTTTGGGTTGAAACTTTTTGGTGGTGTAATTTTTCATTTTCATGATTTGTTTTGTAGTATGAAGCCCACCTTTGGGGCATTTTGTGCTACACACAATTTTTTTTTTTGAAAAAATGAAAAACAAATACCCGGCTAAGTTGGAAACCCGAAAGGGAAACTTAGGAAAAAATGGGAAGAAAACCCGGATAGGTCGAAAGACCTAGGTAAAAATGAGAGGTTAGGCCCGACTAGATTGGAAAACCTAGGCAAAAATGAGAGGCCGTGTGGAAAAAGGTGAGAGGTGAGGTCAACATGTGTGAATGCTAGGATGAGAACCCGAAATGGTTCATAGGCAAAATAAGAGAAATTGGAAATGGAACTTGAAAAGGTTATCTTTGGTGGTTTCTTCATTAACATCTTTTGGCCATCTTTGGCGGTTTCTTCATCAACATCTCTTGGATTATCTTCAGCGGTTTCTTCAGATTAGTAAGCTAGTATAGCACTTATCATTCTACTTAGCCTTTTTTCAACTTTTTCTTTTATGTATTTTGGTGGATATGTTACTTTAGCATCTTCAGAGACAGTGAGAGTTGTGAGATTCTTTCAATCTTTGGGGAAACTATGGCAGCTTAGGAATAAGTTGAATGTGTTGGTTAATTTCTCTTTTCATGCTACATTCCGCTTGAATCCTTTCTCGTTTTTGTTTACTCGAGGATGAGTAAAGGTTTTAATGTGGGGAATTGATGTGCACCTTTATGCATGCATTAACCGATGCATTTGACACATTTATCATCATCTTTTGTTTAGTTGATTGCTAGTTTTAATTAGGTTTACATGACAAAGTGTTTAGACGGCCATTATTGATTTTCTTGTCTAAATTCTGAGTTTTGTAGAATTAATTGAAGCTAATGGAAACTTTGTATTCACGGGCACCTGGATCTTCCTTTATGATCTTATTAGTAGGTTGCTTGTGAGTACTTATCCATCATCTTTTTTGTAGAAGGCCATCTGCGAGGGCGGTAGAAGATATTTGAAGGTCATTCAAAAGGATGGTAGTAGATTGAAGGCCACAGACTCCAAATCATAGTAGTAGATGGAATTGATCCGAGGAAAGACAGATTTGAAGTTCAAGAAGGCCAAGAAAGGAGCGGAGAAACTGTAGTCCGAGCGTGACATGGAGTTCAGGTGATAATCCGAGAATAATCAAAAATTTTGGGTAGGACCATTAGATTCTTCTTCTCTAACACTGTTAAATTGGCTACAAGAACTCTCAAATCGGATAAGTGGTTCATCCGTAGCGGAGCAAACAAGTCAGCCGGCCAACCAGCTGGCAAGAAGCCAAGACCATCTGTGTTGGTCCGTGCAAAGTGGCTTGCATGGCACGTACAAGTTAACATGGGTCGTACAAAGGCCCTTACACGGACCGTACATGTTTGTGTGGACCGTTACACGAGGAGTCCAAAAGCACTCCCAAACGACTAAGCATGTGCACGGGTCGCTCCGTATTATACCGTAGAATCCATACTACGGTATTTATAGCTGTGCGACTCTATAAATTCTCCGAATACCACTAGAATTAAGATAGGGTGAACGAATTCAGGGACCTTCCAACTCTTCCCATCGTTCACCTTTGGCCCCCCATTTATTTTTTAAATATTTTTTCCCTCTGAACTAACAAAAGTTCTTAATCGTAACCCTTCCGCCTGATCAAAGCGTCAAGCTCAGTCAAAACGTTAAATTTAGGGGTAAATCAAAATTTTCACATTCTTTCAATTTTCTTTTCTCATTTTTATTTTCTCCTTTTCCTTTTTTCTTTTTTTATTTCCTCTTCCATTTTATTTATTTCTTTTTTACTTTTGTTTTCACTTTTTCTTTTTTCAAACCCCTTCCCCCTTCCCCTTCCCCTTCCCCTTCATATCTTCTCCTTCTCAGCCCATTTCTCTACCGCTTGCTGCCATCTCACCACCCAAGCTCTGTCTATCGCCAGTGCCAGCTAGGCCACCATCAGCGCATTTAACTTCTGATCCCCCTCCGCCCGCTGACCTCATGCCGTCTTCGGCCACCTCACCTCCACCACATGTTGATCCCTATCGCCTCATCACCTTCACCACTGAGCCTGTCGATCTTCCCCCACCCATGCCTCGACCACCGCACCAATGTCCTATTCATTTGTCCCCACCACCGCCACTCAGCCCAAGCTCCCACACCATCATCCCAGCCCAAACCCTAGCCTCCACCATTTCTTCCCTCACCACCGTCGTGCCAACCTAGAACCCCACACCACCATCCCAGCCCAGAGCCCCCCTCATCGTGGTCCCAGTCTAAACCCTAGCCCCCGTCGTTCCACATCAGAGCCCCCACCCCGCCTGCACCCCAAACCCTACCCCCGTCATCGATGTCCCCGCCACCGTCGGTCCAACACAAACCCTAGCCCTGCCTTCATCCCATCCACCGTCATGATGGAAATGTGGAGGTTGTTCAAGGAGTGCGGGGAAACCGAAGAAAAAATAAGAAAACGGAAGAGAAAAAAGAAAGGGAAAGAGAAAAATAAATTAAAAAATATGAAATTGAAATTGAAAAAGGGAAAAGGAAAATGAAAATGGCTATTTTCCCCTTACAATTGATTTTTTTTTTACTGAATTTGACGTTTTGACCGGACGGAAGGGCTACGATTCAAGGGGAAAAAGTATTCAAAAAATAAGTGGGGGGCCAAAAGTGAACGATGGGAAGAGTTGGAAAGCCCCTGAAGTCGTTCTCCCCATGTGAAATTACTAAATTACCCCAAAATTTAACGTTTTGACTGAACTTGATGCTTTGACCGGACGAAATGGCTACGTTTCAGCACTTTTGTTAGTTCAGGGGGAAAAAGTATTCAAAAAAATAAATGGGGGGCCAAAGGTGAACGATGGGAAGAGTTGGAGGACCTCTGAAGTCGTTCACCCGATCTTAATTCTAGTGGTATTCGGAGAATTTACAGAGTTGCAGAGCTATAAATATCGTAGTATGTTTTTATTTTATTATTCTCATTATCATACATAAATACCCTATGGTATCCCAAATCAGATTTTGTGTCGTGTCCCAGTAGGGATCGGATACGGCGACACTCAAATTTTCTATTTTGACTGACATGTCGATTTGGTCAACTGAGTGTTTTGACTAACTTTTCCTACACGCCTATCATATGAAGTGTCGTAAAATATATTTTGATCCACCTATATTTTATTATTTTTTTAAATAACAATAAATTTAATTAACTTATAATATAAAATATGGTATTGTAATTATATTGTTACACATAAATTGCGTGTTATTATATATAACATACTAGTATTATAACGTTGTGTTTTATTGTTCTTAATTATTTAGCATCATCATTGTGGTCAAATAATATATTGTGTTGTTATTCTTATATATTTATATATAATATTTTAATTTAGCATTATAACTCCAACTATTATATATATATATATTCTTGTTCAATATAAGATTTTATTTTAGTATTATACTTCTTATTATATTTATATATAACATTGTGCTCGTATTTTATATAACATGTTATAGCATTATGTTCTTAGAGAAAGTCTCAGGAAATGCGGCCTATCCATAAGCATATGTTATAGCATTATGTTCTTAGAGACAGTCCATTGTACTTTTTACCTTAAATGTTTTAATTATTTTATAAATATTAAATATTGTAATTTAAAAGTTAAAATAATTAATAATGTGTATTTGACCGTAAAAATATATAATATATATATATATTTAAAAAAATTCTAAATTTAGTACTCAACAAATGTTGTACATAACGTAAAAAATACGTGAACTGTATGTAAGCTTATAGACAGGCCCCGCCTATCAGGAAACTCAGTCATGTTCTTATTACATATGGTTAAAATTTCGTTCTTATACTTAATGTAAGATTGTGTGGTATTATTACATACAATATTAAAATTAAAAAAATTGAGAAAAGTGCGTTTTAACCATATGTTTTGGTTGAAAGAGCCAATATAACCTTATAAAATTTGAAAGTGCAAATCTAACCCTATGTTTTGGTCAAAAGTGTCAATCTAACCCTTGAAACCAAATTATGGTCGGAATTCTTTAAAATAACCATTATACCCATTTAAAAAAGAATTTTTTAAAAATATATGAAGACAATATTACCCTTCCCAAAAAGTGCTAAAACCATTTCGCCAGTCAACGGTGGTTATTGTCGATCAATGGTGGTCAATCGAAATTAACTCCAGTCAACGGTGGTCAACGCCGGCTGATGGTGACCGTGTAAGATCAGTACTTTTATTAATAAGATAGGGTTATATCAGCACTTTAGTAAAATATACTCCCTCCGTCCCGCTATAAATTGCTTACTTTCCTTTTTAGTCCGTCCCACTATAAATTGCTTAGTTTGAA
>JAULKK010005130.1:0-10432 GCA_032355705.1 Rubia peregrina
TTGAAGTTGCACGCCTGAGACAATGAAGCAGGTCCGGCTAGTTTTTAGCACAAGTGGCTTAGAAGAAAAATGCCGATGTGTGGTTGACGAGTTCAACGGTGGGACTTGACCAGAGAAGAAAAGAACATATCTGGAAGAATGGAGAACACGTTGGAACATTGGCTTTGTTGGAATAGATAAACTTTTCGGAGATGGAGATCTATGCGGTTGGACGAAGAATACAGAACTTCGAACAATGGAGAAGCTTGTTGGAGACGATCGAGGCTAAGGCTGAGCGGCGAAGGGCAGGCTCTGGCAACGAAGAGCGGAGCGGTAAAGCTGAACGACGGTATAGTCAGAGATGGTGATCGATCGGAGATGGAGTGGAGGATAGAAGCTACAGTGCAGATGTCTGGCAGCAGTAGTTTTTTTATTATTTTAAAAAATTTATCAAGAATGGAACTCTTGTCTATAGGTCGGTTGAGCGCCCATAGATAGATTTTCTTGGTCCGAAAATAAAAATGCAGATATGAAAGTACTAATTGATATCCCCCTACGATAAAGTGATGGCAACTAATATAATGGTCACAGAAAGTTTCGCTTTGCTTTGATACCAAGTGATATGAATCTCTTTGCAAAGACCCTAGATTGCGAAATTTGTATCTTTGACCAAATAAGGAAATTTTGCAAACCACCTATGTGGCTGCATGAAATTCAAGAGTCTAGCCCTCGGGGTACTCTCAATCTCGACTTGCTTACTAACTAGCCCGTGGGATTAGTCACAAGATTATTGATACTTAATTAACCAGCAGGATTAAGCAACAATGAAGATAGCTCGCAAGTATATATAATGATCTCAAAATTCTAAATATAATTCTTCCAAAGGCCTCCCCTAATTATAGGGTATAATTCAGCCAGTACAAATAGAAACTGGAATGACTTATGGCAGCTTTAAGAAGCTAATACCGTACCTAACTAAACTTTCTAATTTAAATATAAATGATGGCCATATTAATCCAAGTAAATCAATACAAATATTGGATGAATTATTGAATGAATCTACCTTGTCTAAACCTATCAAATCTAATTCTAATTAAAGCAAAACTCCTAAATTACAATATTTCAAAAACTAATTATAAATATGAGCACGCTACCTCATTAAAAAAACCTAATGGGAAAAAGAGTATAGTATTAATCCCATAAAAATACTAAACTAATAAAAATATAATGATATTTTTGACATCGTATCACAACCTCTTCAATTACTAAAAAACAAGCTTACACCAACCTACATCTAGATCCTTATTATTGCAGAAGTTAACATCATATACTATTACACAACTAGTTTCAAGTGTCTGTAAACTCACATATTACCCACCATCCGAGTCGTGCCAATTAAGCTTGCATGCACCACGGACAAGTTTCCTTAACTTCGGAAGCAAATTTTGTAGCAAACTTGTTATTAACAAAAGCAAATGGCTAATGAAACTCAACAATATATAGTTAGTTGTATTGATCCTTTACCTGTACAAAAGGCTCACACCAAAACTGAAAGTTTTGTTTTTGCAAATTTCAGTATTTTCGTCATTACGGGTGTCGTGCATCATTAAAAAATAAGAATCACCACAATCAAATACTTCTTGGTATAACTTCTTGACATACCCAAAAATAAAATTATTGACTTTTTAGATCTATTTTCCTACATTCCATTCATCTTCAAACAACAATTCAAAAACCTAAATAACATCACAGGCCTTTGTGTTTTCAATTTCCAACTACCAAGTCATGAAAAGTCAATTTCCAACACTTTAAGGTAAGTGTTTTTAATGCATTTCATCAATACTCCAAGGTACCAACTTATAAACTACTCTAACTGAGTAACTCACAACTTGAACACTGAAAATGAGAGGGAGAAAAAAAGACAATATTTATTAGTAACAAACATTGGCAACGCACTCGTACGCCTTTTGCACTTTCTACATGAATTCCTTAGAGGTCGAATCAATTTTAAATTTTATGAATGCATTGCAGGTGAAGTGTGTAAATGTATGCTTTATAGATTTACGTGTTGATTATTGCTAATTAAAATTTACAAGACACTATTAGTCATTATATATTCATTTTGAAACATGTATGTGTTAATTATTGTTGAATAGAAAATGAAATAGTACAATAATTTAATTGATTTAGTAGGTATATTCAATGCATGTTATTACTATTTTCTCTTTTTTAAATTAAGGACTAATCATAGATCATTTAACATAAGCTCAAAAATTGCAATGTGATCAAATTTTCGTAAAACCATGTCAACGAACTCATGTGTGTTTTGCACGCTCCTCATGAATGTCTTAGAGGTCGAAATCAATGTTAAATTTGATAAATATATTGCATGTGAAGTGCATATTTGTATAATTTATAGATTTACATGTTATTGACTTGTAGCAAAAAATTAAAATTAAAAAACACAATTTGTCTATTTTTTTTAAAAAAATGAGAAAGTTACATGCTCTTTGATTATACAACCTCTTCCATAAATAAATGACAAGTTTACGCAAACCTACATCTAGATCCTAATTTTTGCATAAATTAAAATCATTACTATTACGAAACTAGTTTTAGGAGGATTTGTTGATGTCTACACAACTCTGCTCAGGATGACTCATGTAGTACAACACACGAGACAACGTAGGACTCAAAACTACTTTTTAGTTTGAAGAATTATAAGCATCATGGTATCCGTGGAATTTTTAGCATCTCTTATTCCAAAATTTTCTTCTCCTTTCGTGAAGAGCTCGGATTTTGCAATCTCCATTCTAACCGAGCACACGAATCACTTACCATCTGCATTGTGCAGTGCCTATCTCCTTCTCAGTTGTAAAGAGTTACTTGGTTCATTTCTTCTTTCCACATGCCTCATAAAGTTTATGTTTAGCATTTTCAATCTCACTAGACTAGTTAAGTTCAAAGTCAGTACCGATATTATCAACAATGTGTCGAACATCTTACAATGAGGTTGTGACGGTAGTCAATGGTAGTTGTAAAGTCCTAATTTTTATATTCAATCCATGTCCTTCATTTTTGTTCAATTAAGGACTAGTGAGATATCTTTTGAACATAAACTAAAAAAAATGTAAGAATGGGATTGAGTTTTTACATAGTTATGCCAACACACATGGATGTGTTTTACACACTCTACTCGAGCATCTTAGAGGGTGAGTAAACTTTATATTGATAAAACACATTGTTTGTGAAGTATGTCCATGTATGTCCTTCAGATTTTTCCTGTTCTTTTTGGAATGGAAATTCAGTTAAACATTTGTTCTTCCCGAATACAATTTTCCCTTCCCGCATCAAACCATCACTTTGATTACATGGATTCATCCCCAAGGGAAGATACTCAAAATTATTTCAAATGTACTCAGTCATCTCTTTAGGTTTTAGATCTCAAGAAAAGGTTCTTTCGGTTACATTTTTTAGTTAAACTATGTAATATGAAGTTAATTGAGCAGCCCATGTTAGAGTTTCACATGTCGTTAATCCATTTTACAATGGTATTTCAATCCTTCATTTTATACAAAAAAATTCGTATTTGCAGGAAATCCTAAACCCTCGATATTGCTTGATTTATTTTTCAAATGTAAAATGTATTTGAACGCATTTGTGTAGGTGGAAGCGGGTCATACAAGGTAGTAATTAATAACACCAATGAATAAATACAAGATAGCTCCAACCCAAATACGTATTGGGCACCACGGGATTATGATAAAGCACCATAGATGGAATAACTAGTAGGTTTTCGTTTGAGCCTTATTATTACACTATTGATTTCTCTACACAACCTAGTGATGTTTACGCGGAATTTTAACTTAATGAATCATTGTGTTTTTTGTCATATTTTAGTTATTCGTTTGAAATGTATGTTAGAAGATGATGGTTGAACCATTCGGTCGCTTCCAGCTCATTCTAGAAGTTTAGGGAATATGCTATAATGCCACACAACAAGTTGGAGGTTGACTTTATCACTATGTCCATTATATCTATACCATTTGCCTTTGTTAATTTTAGATTCAATTCTAGAAGTTATTTTGTTAATTTCCAATTAAATACCAATGGTTCCTTTTCAATTTATTTTCACTAGTAAGTTTTAGAGATTTTTTTTACCTTGCTTGGAAGTACTGCACGAAGGTGTGATGGAATTTTTTTGGTTTAGAAACGAAATGTATGGTATTTGTACACGCCTCGTTGTATTCAAACACTGCTTTTAATTTGTAAATTGAGAAAATGACTACAATTTCCTAGATATTATCTGACATCGGAACAAATCAATTATCTAAATTGTTGTGTGAGTTTTTATATGAAACTGAAATGAGTTCCAAATTTGGAACTGACATACGCTGGAACTGCACCAAACAAACTGATTAGTCTCCCAATGTTTGATACCCTTATACCGAATTGATTTTCAAAATCAGATGCGGTTACAGAAATTCCAACTACATTCTAATTAATCAGACATGAATCGGCATTAAGATAAAAAACAATGGCATCTCCGGAAATATAACATACGAGGACGGTAAAAAAAGGGACCAAGGGTCTTCATATCGACATGGTTCCACCTATAATATGATACGAATATCGTGAAACAGAGGCTGATAATTAACTATTGTGCCAGGGACGACGGTTCATAAATTGTCCAATGACCCTTTTAACCATTGTTGATGCCTCCTTCATGCAATTGTGAAGTCACCTTGGTTTGTTCAAATCATAATAATAATATCGTTATGATATGATTATTATTTTATTTAACTCATCACATGCTTGAGAAATGAAACAGTACAATACATGTGACTGACTTAATGGGTATATTCTATTCATGTTATTATTGCTTTTGGTTTTATTATTGGCTAATCATAAATCATGTAAACATAAACTAAAAACTTTTAGTGCGATCAAATTTCTGCACAAACATGTCAATGCACTCGAACGCCTTTTGCACGCTCCACATAAACATTTTATAGGCCAGATCAATTTTAAATTTGATAAATACATTGCACGTGAAGTATGTAAATTTATGCTTTACAGATTTACATGTTGTTGATTAGTAATTGAAAATAAAAAAAATCAAAAGTCACTATTGGTCATTACATATTCATTTTTAAATATGTATAGTTTTTTGTAATTGTTTTAAGTATTACCGAACAAGAAATGAAATAGAACAATAAATGTGTTAATTGTTATATTCAATTCATGTTATTACTCTTTTTCTTTTCTTTTTTTTTAATTTAGGAGTAATCATAGATCATGTGAACATAAGCACAAAAGTTTTGTGTGCTCGAATTTCTACACAACTATGTCAACGCACTCATACGTCTTTTGCACGCTCCACATGAAGGTCTTAGGGATCGAATATTAAATTTTGATAAATGCAATACATGTGAATTATGTATTTGTATGCTTTATAGGTTTACTTGTTGCTGATGGGTAATAAAAATTGGTATTTTTATTATTATTTTTTTAAAGAAATTTGAGGGTACTTTGATTATACAACCACTTCAATAACTAAACAACAAGTTTACTTATACCTACATCTAGATCCTAATTATAGCAGAAATTAACATCCTATACTATTACAAAATTAGTTTCAGGTGAATTTATTGATGTCTCACACAACTCAACTTGGAAGGACTCATCGAGTACAACATGCTAGACAACTAAGTTGCAAATAATGAGGTGGAGATGTAGTAGATCAATCACGTGGAAATGTTGGTAAACTAACATATTTACCACCATCTGAGCCGTGACAAGTAAGCTTGCATACGCCACAATCATGTTTCCTTAACTACAAAATCAGTTTCAGTAACAAACTAGTTATTAACAAAAGCAAATGGCCAATGAGAGTAAATTATATAGTTAGTTGTATTGCTCCTTTACCTATACACAAGGCTCACACCAAAAGTGAGTTTTTTTTTGTTACAAATTTCAGTATTTTCATGTTTCACGTGTCTTGCATCCTCAAAAGATGGAGGAATCCACACAATCAAATACTGCTTGGCATAGCTTCTTGAAAAGCCCAAAAATAAAATTAGTGACTTTTTAGCGATCTATGTTCCAACATTCCATTCATCTTCAAACAACAATTTAAAAACCTAAATAACATCACATGCCTTCATGTGGTCAATTTTTAACACCCAAGTCATCAAAAGTCAATTTCCAACATTCCAATATCGTATTTTTATGAATGTTTTTCATCAATACTCCAAGGTATGAACTTCTAAACTAATATAAACCACTCCAACTGATTAACTTACCATTCGAACACAGAAAATGAAAGGGAGAGAAAAAAAAGACAATCTTTATTAGTAACAAACACTGTCAGCACACTTTTATGTCTTTTGCACTTTATACATGAACCCTTAAAGGTCGAATCAATTTTAAAATTTGACAAACGCATTGCAGGTGAAGTATGTAAATATATGCTTTTATATATTTACATATTGTTTATTGTTAAATAAACATCAAATTCAAAAGATACAATTGGTCATTACATGTTCATTTTGAAATATGTGTAATTTTTGGTAATTTTTAATGATTTTTTAATAGGAAATGAAATAGTATAATAAATGTAATTGATTTAGTGGGTATGTTCAATACATGTTATTACATATTCATTTTTGATCATGTAAACAACAACTCAAAAATTTTAGTGGGACCAAATTTTTGCACTACCATGTCAACAAACTGGTACGTGTTTTGCACACTTCACATGAACGAGGTTGAATCAATTTTAAATATGATAAAATGCATTTCATGTGAAGTGTGTATTTGTATGCTTCATAGATTTACACGTTGTTAAATGGTACAAAAAATCAAAATTTAAAAGACACAATTGGCCTGCTTTTAAAAAATCGAGAAAGTTGAGGGCACTTTGATTATACATCATCTTCAATAATTGAATGACAAGTTTACGTAAACCTACATCTAGATCCTAATTGTTGTGGAAATTAACATCATGTACTACTACAAAACTAGTTTCAGGAGGCTATGTTGATGTCTCACACAATTTGGCTCGGGATGACTCATACATTACAACACGCGAGATAGCATATATTTCAAAATTACTTGTTAGTTTGAAGATATAGAAGCATCATGGTATATGGGGAATTCTTAGCATATCTTATTCCAAAATTTTCATATCCTTACGTGAAGAGCTCTGATGTTGCAATCTCCATTCGAACCGAGCACATGAATCTCTTAAAATGTGTATTGTTCAGGGCCTATCGCCTTCTCAGTTCTAAAGGGTTACTTGGGCCATTTCTTCTTTCCAAAGATCTCATAAAGTTTATGTTTTTCATTTTCAATCTCACTAGACTGGTTAAGTTCAAAGCAATACCGATATTATCAACAATGTGTCGAATGCCTTACAATGAGGTTGTAACGGTAGTTAATGGAACTTGTAAAGTCCTAATCTTTATATTCAATCCACGTGTTTCTTTTTTGTTCAATTAAGGACTAGTGAAATATCGTGTGAAAGTAAACTAAAAAAATGTAAGAATGGGATCGATTTTCTACATAGTCATGCCAACACACACGCACATGTTTTCCACACTCAACCTGAGTGTCTAAGAGGGCGAATCGACTTTATAATTGATAAACACGTTGTTTGTGAAGTATGTTCCCTTATGTCCTTTAGGATTTCCTGTTCTTTTTGGAATGGAAATTCAGTTTTAAAATTAACAATTGTTAATTACTATATTGATATCGAAATATGTATATATTGTGGTCATTGTATTGAGTATTACCTAATATGAAATGGATTATTCATTACAATATTGATTTATTTTTTAAAAAATAAGAAAATTGAGGGAACTTTAATTATACCACCTCTTCAATAATTGAATGACAAGTTTACAGAAATGTACACCATGATCCTAATTATTGCATAAATTAACATTCTTTACTATTGCACAATTAGTTTCATGAGGCTTTATTGCTGTCTCACACAGCTCAACTCAGGATTACTCATACAATATAACACCCAAGGCAATGCGGGACTCAGGAGTACTTGTTAGTTTAAAGACCTAGAGGCATCATTATATCCTCATAATTCTTAGCATCTTTTATTCTGGATTTTCATCTCTTTGTGAGAAAAGCTCTAAAGTTGCACTCTCCACTCGAACCGAACACACAAATATCTGTGCAACCTATCTTCTTCTTAGTTCTGATGGTTGGCTTGAGACATGTCTTCTTTGCACGGGTCTCATAAAGTTTATGTTTAGCATTATCTATCTCACCAGACTAGTTGAGTTCAAAGTCAATATAGATATTGTCAACAATGATAATTTTGGACTTCTGACAATGAGGTTTTGTTTGTAAACGATGGTTGTAAAGTCCTAATATGTATATTCAATCCAAGTTACTGCCTTTTTCGGTTAATTTGGGACCGGTGAGATAACATGATATGAATCTCCTTGCAAAAAATCTGGATTGCGGAATTAAAATCTTTGATGAAGGGATATGCAAACTCTCACTTGATCGCACGAATTGATGAATAACTAGCCATCGGAATTACTCTCAACTCTAACTGATCAACAACTAGCCCTCGGGATTGGCTTTCAATTTGGGGAATTTGTTCGCTAACTAGCACGCATGATTAGCTCACGAATAAAGGGTCCTTTGTTCACTAACTAGCCTGTAGTATTAGTTCACAAATAAAGGGTCCTTTGTTCACTAACTAGCCTGTAGGATTGGTTCACAAAGGGTATTGATACTTAATTAACTTGCAGGATTAAGCAACAATGAAAAACAAAGAGTATAAACTCGAAAGTCTGGATTTTATTATTAATAATAATGTTTAAAATTTGGTGGATGGCCTCCCCTATTTATAAGGTATAATTCAGCCAGTACAAATAGAAATTGAAAAGAATTATGGTACCTTTAAGAAGCTAAAATCATATCTTACCACAATACATAATTTAAATCTAAATGATAAGCATATTCATCCAAGTAAAATAATCTAAATATTGGATTAATTCTTGAATGAATCTACCTTATCTAAACATATCACATATAATTCTAATCAAATCAAAACTCCAATATTACAATATTTCAAAATTATTCTTAAATACGAGCACACTGCCTCATTAAAAACCCAATGAAAAAAAGAGTATAGTGTTAAACTCCTAAAAATACTAAACTAAGAAAAATACAATACATGATCTTTTTGACATCGTATCATATCATATACACGTACGTAAACTCAAAAATGTAAGAGTTGGATCAATTTTCGAAATAGTTATGTCAAGACACACGCATGTCTTCTGCACACTCTACCTGAGCCTCGGAGGGTGAATAAAATTTATATTTGATAAACATGTTGTTTGTGAAATATATTCGTTTGTGTCCTTTAGATCTTCATGTTGTTTTTGGAATGGAAATTCAATTTTTAAAATAAACAATTGTTGATTGCAAGATTGTATATATATTGTGTTCAATGTATCAAGTATTACCAAATAGGAAATGGATTTTTCTTTACAGTATTGGTATCCAAAAATAAAGTCCTATTTGGTGACTAATGAACATAATGTAAGAGTGGGATTGGTTTTCTGCACAGTCATGTCACTCACACCTTTTGCACACTCAACCTGAGTGTCTCATGGGAAAATTTGAATTTGAATTTGATAAACATGTTGAATGTGAAGTATGAATTCGTTTATTTCTTTTAGATCTTCTTGTTATTTTTGGAATGGAAGCTCGGTATTAAATGAAATCATTATTCATTGCAATATTGATTAAAATGTGTATTTGTTGTTGTGTTTGTATTGAATATTATCTAATAGGAATTGGATTGTATATTGAAATATTGATACCTAAAAATAAATTCATATTTGGTAATTAAAGTCCATAGTATGGCTATATAAAATTTCATAGTATGGTGACTAAAAAAATTGAAGCGGCTAAAAGATTGAACAATTACGAAGTTAGGTGACTAAATATAGAATGTATTTTTAATATATTAATTGTCTTTTATATTTTTAGTTAATTATTTAATTAGTAACTAAATACATGGATTGTTAAACATAAGATCAAATTGAGAGTGACCACAATCACAACCATATATATTTAATCACAATTATATCTATTCTATCAAAATAGAAGATAAAAACTCGCAATAGTTTCCTTGAAAAAAAATTCAAATTTAATAAATAAATATAATAGTGAATTGAAATACTTCGTCTGCCCCAACCATATCTACACACTTTCCTTTTTAGGCTGTCCCAACCAAATCTGCACAATTTTAAAATTTTCCTCATTTAAGAAATTTTAACATTTGAATTTCCCGTTTTACCCTTTATCTAATTCTCCCTCATTCACTCCCATTCACTCACCCATCTCCCGTATCTCTCTCCCATCGGCCGACTCTCTTTTCCCACATTGAAACCCTAAATATGAGGGTTTG
>JAULKK010005140.1:0-10431 GCA_032355705.1 Rubia peregrina
AAACTCATCATAGGTAAATTCCCCTCCCTGGTCTGTTCGCAAACAACATATAGATACTCTGGATTCCCTTTCAACAAGACTCATAAAGTGCTTAAAACACTAAAGGCTTCAGATTTCTCATTTAATCAATATATCCACAACTTTCTACTGAAATCATCAATGAAAGTTAAAATGTACCTCTTCTTGTTGTTGGAAGATGGTGTAATTGGACCACAAATGTCAGTATGAATGAGCTGTAATTTCTTGGATGCACGTCATTGACTTCTTTTCGAGATCGACTCTTTATTCTGTTTACCCACCAACATTCTGAACATGGTTTTGTTGTAGTAGTCAAAAGGGGAATCCCTTTTACCATGTTTTTGTCTTTCACCATCTGCAACCCCTTTATAACTCAGATGTTCATACCTTTGGTGCCATAACTGTGATTCATCCTTTCCCACGGTTTGTAGGCAAGCAGCATTTTCAGTTATCACTTTAGCTGACAATACAAACATACGATTTTCCGTCATCTAGGTCTTCATAATAAGTCCCATTTTTTATGGAATAACCTGCACTCTCCCTGCTGTATCAAAATGCTAAAGCCATGTTCTTGCAATTGACTCATGTTGAGTAAATTATTTTTCAAATCTGGAACAAAGTAAACCTCAGTAATCACTTGAGTTTTTCCGTCAATTTCTAGCCTTATGTTTCCCTTTTCTAGTACCTCCAATTTTGTTCCATCTCCCAGCTTGACAAAATTCATGTAGTCATCATCAAAAGACATGAACCACTCCTTGTTTCCACACATGTGGTTACTGCATCCAGAATCCAAAAACCACATATTTTTGCCCTTACAATTGTTGGTTTCTCCATAAGCCATCAAAAGCATCTCCTCTTCATGAAGTTCAACATAGTTAGCTTTCTTTTCCCAAGTAGGACACTCATACTGAAAATATCCTAATTTGTGACATGTAAAGCATTCCACCAGAGCTCTGTTGTATTGCCTGCCTCGCCCTCGACCTCTTTGTAAAAATCCCCTTCTTCTATAGCTATTGAAGTTGTTGCCTCTGCCATCTCTTTCTTCATAAGAAACTTAAAGTGTTTTTTCGTCTCCACCAATCTATATGAACTTCTGCTCGTGAACCAGCAATGAGCTCTGCAAAGCATCAACCAAAGGAGTATCAATGGCTTTGAATTCCTCAATTGACCATACAATATAATTTAACTTCTCCATCAAAGTACGCAGGATTTTTTTTTGACAATCTTGACATCTGGCATATCTTCACCACAATTTCTCATATCATTTGCTATCACCATCACTCATCCAAAATACTCTGTGACTGCCTCTCTTAGTCTCATCTCCAGCACTCAAAGTCCCTGCGAAGGGTTTGAAGTTGAGCACGCTGCACTCGAGCATTTCCTTGATACTTCACCTTCATTGAATCCCACAATTGCTTAGTCGTCTCCTTTTGGGTGATTGTTTTCAAAATGGTCCTGTCAGTAGAAATGAACAAATAGTTCTTCGCCTTCAAATCCTTCAACTTCAGATCATTTAGAGTCTTTCTCTGAGCCGTTGTAACCGTTTCACCCTCTCTAGGCTCCATATAACCATCCTGGACAACATTCCCGTACTCTGATCTTAGAAGATTCTCCCAGAGCAAACTTCAATAATCATAATCCCCATCAAACTTGGGAATACCTGGTTGTGTAGAGCTATTTGCATCTGCCATCTCAAACACTCTTCGGCTATTTTCCCATGTACTAACACTCACAAATTTAATGGCTCTGATACCATAATTTGTTAGCTCGCAGATGAATGCAAAAAGGCTCTTACCTTTTATTTGTAGAAATGGCTTTTATAGCCAATACATAACGGAATCAAATATCAGAAAACTAACTTACGAATAAATCGTAGTGTTGATTGAAGACTAGTTCAGTCATAACTCTATCAAACTAATCCCTAACAAGTAGGAACTTATTAACTAATCAAAAAAAGAGTCAAATACTAATCCAGCAAAAAAATTATAGTTTGTTATTGTATGCAACTAAAATTATTAATGGTCATATATATTACAAGAAAATGGTAGAAAAAGAACACTATTATTTATGGACTAGAGTACGTAACCTTCGGATATAAAAAATGTCGTATGAACAGGGCCTTGACATGTTATCTACTCCGGTATAAAAAAAATATGCATAAAGTTTAATTTTAATAAAGCTATCCTAGATGCCTTGATATTAGGTGTCGTAATTTCATACTCCCTCTGTCCCATTTTAACTTGCAATTTAACTATTCATTTAGTCAAAACTTATAAACTTTGACCGCAAAATTATATTGATGTATAATTATAAATACTATTGAGTGATACTGTTAAGGAGATATTTTGTTATATTTTGTGTAAATCTTGTACCTAGATAGAATCATTTTCCATTTGTGATTTTGTACATGATGCCTATATATTGTACCATTTTATCATCAATAAGATCAACCATTCATATTTTACATGGTATCTGAGCTAAAAGTCCTGAAACCCTAATTTTTTTTTCCATAACCTTAAAATTGCCCCCTGCCGACCCACGCGCCCATGCGTAGCCACCGCCATCCTGATCCTTCTTCACGTGCCACCGCAGTTGTTTGTCATCATCGTTGAAGACTTCAGAGCTGTCGGTGTTGTCTTCTTTCTGCTGTTGTGATAGATCTCTACAACCAAGTCGACATCGAGGATCTTGATGTTGTCGTCGCTGATAATGCTCCGAACTTGCATCTATGAGCCGATCCGCCTGACGCTGATTTGCTCGCCGCCCTTACTTTACTCACTGACGTCAGTGCCACCGCACAGGGTCTCCCCGCTAAAGGTCCCCCGCCGCTGCTTCAGGGTCTCCCCGCACAGGGTCTCCCCGCTAAATTTTCCATATTTGCCCACTGTCGATGCCACCGTACTGGCAGCGGTAATCGCCGCCACTCAAGCCATCTTCCAGTCCACCGGTGAATCCTCTCATGTGTTACCTCCTATTCATCCCTACTATGTGCATCTGTCGGATCATCCATGTTTAACTATTTCTCCGGTGATCTTGAATGGTGAAAATTTTAATGATTAGAGTACCTCTTTGCTTAATGTCTTTTCTGCGAAATGCAAGCTTGGTTTTCTTGATGGATCTATTGTTAAACCTTTACCTGGTGAACCGTTTTATAATGATTGGATAGTGTGAATTCTAAGCTTGTTGGTTGGATTGTTCAGACTCGTAATCCCTCTATTCATGTTGTTATTACTTAATGTGCGTCTGCTAAAGAGCTTTGGGATCACCTTAAGCGGGGGGTTTCGGTTGAGAATGGCATGCACATGTGTGAGATTTGTTCATCCATTTATACTTGTCGTCATAATGGTCAGTCTGTTTCCGCCTATTATGGAAGGTACAAGAAGTTGTGGGATGAATTATTTGCTAACTTGCCCCCTCAGACATGTGTATGTCATGCTGCTATTGCCATTAAGAAGTGTGAGAATGAGGTGGTTCATCAATTTCTCATTGGTCTCGATGATAGCTATCATATTCTCCGATCGCATATCATGGCTTAAGATCCCTTGCCTGTTATGGGTCGTGTTCACTTGTTGCGCTCAGGAGAAGAGTCACAAGACTGTCGTCACAGCCCGTGAGTCCATTTCGGACACATGGCCTTTTCTACACGTCGACCGGTGTCATTACCTGCTTTGAAGCCAGCCGTCACCTCTCCAAAAAATCCATTCACTGCCGCAGTTGATCGAAAAAGCCTCTTGTGTACTGATTGCAATCGCAAGGGACATAACGTCACTACCTGTTTTCGCATTATTGGTTATCCCAACTGGTTTGTCACGAACATGCCTCCAAGATCCTATCTAAGGGCCCAAAACCAGCGAACTCGCGCACCTGCAGCCACGATGTTCGCAGGAGCCGCCGCACCTCCACCAACAATCAACGCTGCAGTCGTTCTTTCAAATGTTGATCGGAATTCCAAGGAACAGTGGAGTACGATTCTTAACATGTACTCTAAGATGAATAATACTAACATTGTGTTAGGTAAGCCTACTTTACCTTGGATTCTTGATACCGGAGGTTCATATCATATGACCGATGCTAGGGATCTTCTGAATGATCTTGAACCTACTAATAATGTTGATGTCATTCTACCTAATGGTTATTTATCTTTTGCTACTCAACACAGAAACTTATACTTTGGAAATATTATTGTTTCCCATGTTTTGTTTATTCCAGAATTACGTTGTAACTTATTGTACTTTTCCAAATTAACTGCTAGTTTAAAAATGTCTGGTTTTGCTTACCGATAAAATATTCATATTATAGGATATCAGCACGAGGACAGTGATTGGAGAGGGAGATCAACCAGATGGAGGTTATTGGTTGCGTGGATTGGGAGCTCTACCGTCTTTGCCATCGTCGTTTCTATTGCTGCATCTGTGTCTTCGTCTTATTTGTGGCATCAACGCTTTTGTCATCCATCTTCATCGGTGTTGTCTTCTATCCCAGTTATTACTTTAAATCATATTGAATTTAATAAAACTGCTCTGTATTCTATTTTTCATCGGGTAAAGCAATCTATAACTAGTTTTCCCTTAAGTAATTCTAAGGCTAGTCGTTCATTTGAACTTATCATTGTGATGTTTGAGGACCTTATACCTCACCTTTTTTAGTAGCTATAATTTTCATTTTTAACTATAGTTGATGATTGTTCTCGAACTTTATTGGTGTCTAAGTCTCATGTACCTGCCAAGATGAAGGAGTTCTTTGCTCTCGTTCAGACACAGTATCACCGTCCAATTCAACGAGTTCGGGCTGACAATGGAACTGAGTTTCTTCCTCCTAAATCTTACTATGTAGAGAAAGGAATTTGGTTTGAGACTTCCACTATCTACACGTCACAGCAATATTGGCGAGTGGAACGAAAGCATCGTTATATCTTGAACGTGGCTTGTGCTCTTCGTTTACAAGCTCATTTGCTTATTGACTTCTGGACTTACTGCTGACTAACTAATCAATTGAATTCCAACACCGGTGTTGAATGGACGTTTGCATCATCAGCTTTTGCATGGTCGCGCACCAGATTAAAGTCATCTTCGTGTGTTCGGTTGTCCATGTTTTACCTCTCAGCTTCCAAATCCGAGTGATAAGTTTGCATCCCAACGTCGCAAATGTGTCTTTATGGGCTATCTGCTTGATAAGAAAGTTTGGCGTGTTTATGACTTGGACTCTCATACTGTGTTCGTTAGTCGAGATATAGTGCTCTATGAAAATTATTTTCCATACGCATCTGCTTCTGACACAACTACCTCAATTGATATGGTGCACTCACCGTCGCCTGCTATCTAAGACCTCTTGTTGCTGCCTCCTTCGGTGTCGCGACCAGTGTCCACTCCACCGCAGCCACTGCCCTTACCGCAATCTAACGATCCTCGATCGCCGCCACCAGAGCCGCGGTCTGAGTCGCGGCCTATTCTTCCGGAGCTACGGTTAGCTCACCCTAAGTCGTGGCCTGAGCCACTTTTTTTAATTTTGAGCCTGAGTTATCTATGCCACCACGTCCGTCCGCTAGCTCTTGTATTCATCAACCACCAGTTAAATCGAAGGATTATGTCTGCACTACTACTTGCACCAACCCCCCCCCCCCCCCTCTGGTCCTCTCACATCCATGCTTGAATCATCTTCAGGTATTCAATACCCAATTGTTGATTATCTTTCTTGTAATAATTCTTTGGTTTCGCATTATAGATTTTTAGCTGCATTTCCAGATGGCTCAGACCCTGTTACGTATTCTGAGGCTTCTCGTCATTCTCAGTGGCGAGCGACAATGACATATTAGATTGATGCACATGAGCGGAACAATACATGGGCTATGTCTCCTCTTATTCCTAGTAAACGCGCTATTGGAAGTAAAAGGGTGTTTCAAACCGAGTATAAATCTGATGGTTCGATCGAGCGTTACAAGGATCGGTTGGTTATTCTTGGAAACTGTTAGATTGAGGGAACTAATTATACCGAGATCTTTGCTAAGGTAGCGAAGATGAGCTTGATTCATCTTTTCTTGGCAGTTACTGTTATTTGTTGTTGGGATTTTCATCAGATGGGCGTACATAATGCGTTTCTGCATGGGGATCTGGCTGAGGAAGTTTATATGCGGCCTCCTCCAGGTTAGACATTTCTTGCTCCTAGTCTAGTATGTAAGCTTCGCAAAACTCTTTATGGTCTTCATCAGGCGCCTAGAAATTGGTTTGCTAAGCTTGCTATAGCCCTTCGCATTTTTGGCTTTATTCAGAGTAAGACGGATTACTCTTTGTTTACCTACTTGTGTGATGGTGTTTCTCTCCATGTTTTGGTTTATATTGATGATTTGATCATTGATGGATCTTCTCAAACCCTGATGGCTAAGTTCAAGAAGTACCTCTGCTCTTGCTTTCATATGAAAGATCTTGGTATTTTGAAATATTTTTTTGGGATTGAGATTTCCCGGAGACTTGATGGTATGTTTCTGTGCCAACGAAAATACTCTTGACATTTTGACATGTAATGGTTTGTTGGCTGCCAAGCCTACTGATTTTTCGATGGAACTGCGGCATAATTTGGCGAGCATAAATGAACCAGCTTACATTGATCCTACACAATATTGAAGGCTTATTGGTAAGCTAATTTATCTTATGATCACTCGTCCGGAGTTTTGTTATTCTATGCACCCTTTGGCACAATTTATGGAGCATCTGTGTGTGGCACACTGGCAGGCTGCACTGCGGGTTTTGCATTTTTTGACGAGTCATCCCAGTCAAGGTTTATTTCTCTCTGCCAAAAGCTCACTTCAGTTTACTACATTTTGTGACTCTGATTGGGCAGCTTGCCATATTACGCGTCGTTCTTTGATTAGATATTTTGTTATGCTTGGCGAATCACCTATTTCTTGGAAGACGAAGAAACAACCTACTGTTTCTAGGTCTTCGGCTGAAGCTGAGTATCGTGTTATGGATGTTGCGTGCTATGATTTTCTTTGGCTTAAGTCACATCTTCGATCTTTGGTGTAGGACATTCCTCTCTTATGCATTTATACTATGATAGTCAATCAGCTCTCCGTGTTGCAGTCAATCATGTGTTTCATGAACGTACGAAACATATTGAAATTGACTGTCATTTTGTGTGTGATTTAGTATATCTGGTGATGTTGTGACTCATCATATTTGCACCTCCAGTCAACCTGCGGATTTGTTTACTAAAACTCTTAGACGACGGGCATTTCAGACTCTTTTGGCAAGATGGGCATTCGTGATCCACATGCTTCAACTTGAGGAGGAGTGTTAAGGAGATTTTTTATATATATTTTGTGCATATCTTGTACCCTAGATAGAATCATTTTCCATTTGTGATTCTGTACATGATGCCTATATATTGTACCATCAATAAGATCAACCGTTCATATTTTACAGATACCTTTTAGATTTGTTATAATGTGTATTTTCAAAATATCAACTAATCACAAATTTTCATTATCTTTAATAAAAGATATTAACGATCAAATATTTTTTGAATCAACTATATAAAGTCAACAAGTACATTTTGAAATGGGATAGACAGTATTATGCTTTGACATATCTGGGGTGTTTTTTGGTATGTGCTTCGATATTTTTTCCCCTTTGGATTCCATATCTGACTATAATTTCAAAACTATTGTTCTCAAAAATTACACCTAAATAAGGTCCGTTCAATTATAAATCATAATTTACTACGTAAATACGATAATTAAATCAGAGTCTGTCTCTTGAAAGACGGTCTTTCCATAAGTCATGGAAAGACCAAGGTTTAAAGTGTAAATTTGAAGAAATGAAGATAAATTTGTTGGGTTGCATGAATCGGATTTACCTTTTATTATTGTAATTAAACCCCGTCTTTCCGTAAGATTATGAAAAGATGGTCTTTCCCAAAACTTTGTCTATAAGTTTATAACTCGATTAAGGCAATCCGAGAATTTTATCTTGATTTCTTCTAATTTGAAATTTAAACCTCGACATTTTCATAACTTATGGAAAGACCGTTTTCAAGAGACAGACTCTAAGTAAAGTTACAAAGAAAATATACAAAGTGTTAATAAACCATTGAAAGTATTCACAAATAAAATCTTTCAGTAATATTTATATAAATCATTTTATACTGATTTTTGTCTCAAAATAAAATTTATTAGAAACACTTATATATATAATAAAAGTTACTTCATCTATTATTCTATATGTATAACATAGTAATTTTAGATATTTTTATAGGCAAATTAAATTACGTGAAAATAATTGATTGCAGTGAGTCAAAAAAGAATAATTAGATGAAAATGATTAACTTATTATCATGAAATGAAATTTGATAATATAAAAAATATAAACTAAAGGGAAAGCGTATTAAATTTTAATATATATAGTTAAAAAATATGTATTATGGAAGAATTTTCCTAACAAATGAAGAATGAGAATAAAAAAGAAATGTGCATCATCATAAATAGGGTATGATTAATTATTCATTAATTGAAAAGCATTGAAATATTGAAAGAACACTGGAAATGGAGGAAGAGATGTGCATTATAAATTGGGGATTGACTTTATAAGATACTACATTTACAATTAATTTTAGAAAGTGGCATGTAATTATGTTTGAATGTCATGTTGCAAAAATGACATCCTTTATTGTATACTACAGATTGGTTTTATGTAAGAATGACTCATGATCTTTATATGCTCAGTGTCGTAACTATGTCAACCATTGGTGTAAAACACTAACACATACGCTCACTCACGTACAATGATATTAATTATCGTGCAAAAGTATATATAAAGGGGTCACGAGCCCATGAACTCTGGTACCTTATTAGAAAATTTTCCAAACATTCCATCACTTCTATTGGTTAGTGGAATTGGGGATAGTGTAAGAAACGACGAGTGCAGCAATAGAAGCGGCGGGTTGATTGTCTCTACGGAGAGGATAATGTTGTTCCTTGCAAGTTGCACTCACCATAATCACGGTTGGATCTCCCTTCTTAGAAAATATTCTTAAAAAGATTTTTATATATATAGTATTTGGTAAGAAATAAGTATTCCTTCATTGTTTGATTGCTAAATTATGCCTTTTACTCTACTACTACCGTTTTATATTTATGTATGTTGTAAAATATTTTAATTATAATAAAGTGGTGGCAGTGGTTACTTGACGGTGGTGATACAATGTCGGTGGTGGTTGTGATGGTGGTTAGTGCGGCGGTAGTGATTGTTTTTTAATGATGGCGTAGGAGAGGTGATGGTGGTGGGTGTTTGTGTGACGCATTGGTCGCTGGTTGAGAGTATTGAGTGCTAGCGCATACCCTCCTCGATTGCTAGCGCTTGAAAGCATTGAGCGGGAACAACTAGGCTTTGACGCTCGAGAGTACTGATCATCGATGCGATGGGCACAAACGTTCATGGTTGTAAAGTGTGCGTACTATTTTGGCTGCGGGTTTAGGGTTTTCTTGTGGGGTGACTCACGAGGTGGATTTAGGTGGCTCGCGAGGTGTATTTGGGTGGATGTTGGGATGGATAAGGGGTGCTCGTCGAGGTAGACATCGAGCTGTTAGCGTGTTGGGTGTGATGGTTTTGCGATTGTTTAACGATAATGTGGGTGGGGCAAGTTTTCCAGTAGACGACATGGGTGGCTCGTGCGGGTGACCTGGTGAGGATGTTTCATGATAGTGGTTGGGTGGGTGGTTTCCGACAATGGATGAGTACAGATGGAGTAGTTTTTCATTTATATAAAAAAACATATTAGATCATAATATAGTGAAATACATGGCGTCGTAATTTTTAAAAACACCCTTAATAAATAACCACAACTTTCATTTCTTAGAGTCCATTGAAATTGCATCACAAAAAATCATTTGTGACAGACAATTTAAATTGTGTTTGATAGATTTTATAATACACTTTAATATGAATTAGAAGATTTAACTTGTTTGATTATTGTCTACAATGACTTTAAAAATTGAGTTTTGAAAGAAAATACAAACAATATCCAAAACTGCAAGGAAAGGCGGGGTTGAATTAGATTTATAGAAAGGTAAAAATGTTTTAGTTGCAATATTAAAAAATATTATGCAACGTGCAATAGTTGTAAGTTTATGACATGGTTAGGCGATTAATGCAACCCAATTTTTTAAATATTAATTCTTGTAATTTACAGTTTAAACCATAATCTTTTCATAACTTATGGAAATGTCATCTTTCAAGAGACTTCATCACAAAATAAATCCAGCCTAAATTGTTTTTTTTGTCTCCAACATACTCCCTCCGTCCCAACAGAATTGGCAACGTCAAATTTTCAAAGTCAAATTTGCCAAACTTTGACCATAAATATAAATTAATTTACATATAATAAATATATCATGTGATATATTGTTGAATTCATCTTAAC
>JAULKK010005150.1:0-10431 GCA_032355705.1 Rubia peregrina
TATATACGTATATCTATATCTAGTATAATATTTAATACTATATAAGCAAACATTTAAGAATATCCCCTGTTTCTGTGAACGAACCCTACTTGCCACTATCTACTCAGTTGTAGTTAGTACGCAAATAGAGCTTATAAATATCATCTTTGAGGGGTATGTCGACGACCTCCCATTGACCTTAGAAGGACAATGGCCAACCATAGACCAGCCATATATGTGCATATAAGGCCTTATAACTAGTGTCTAACTATAAAAGGTATACAATCAACCCTATACCGGTCATATGTGTATATTAGGATTTATAATTGGCATTTGACTTTCAAAGGTCAACAGTAAATCATAGACCGGCTATATTTCTACATATAAGGCCTTATAACTAGGGTTTGACTATGAAAGGTCAGCGGTCAACCATATACCGGTCATATGTGTATATAAAGACTTATAACTAGGGTTTGACTTTCAAAGGTCAGCGGCCAATCATAGACTACCCATATATGTATATATAATGAGATATATACCAATACAACCCTACCTACTTGAGTAAGTGCCAATATAACCCTCAGATATTTTTAGTGCAAAAACAACACTGACTAGTTGATGAAAGTGCCAATATAACCCTAAGACTCGATTTCTGATGTTGACCGACAATGACCACACATAAAATGAATAAAATGTCTTTTGACCTAAAACCAATAAGTGTCAGGGTAATTTTGTTCTTAGACCACCACCATCACCTCATCCACTCACCACCACCGCCCTGCATCCACCGGCCACCACCACCAACCCCTCTCACCAACCCCCGCTAACACCGCCTCCAGCCAGCCCCTACCACCACCCCCACCCACCCCCACTCACCCCCAAACGTTTCCCCGCTGCACCACTACCTCATCCCACCGATCACTACCGCAGAGCCCAACGAACCCTAGCCCCAATTCATCCCATAGCCAACCTCCACCAACTCCAAATCTCCAAAACCTAAACATTCAGCACGTCTCCAAATCTACCTAGACAAAGATGACCTTCAAATCGACATCGGCGTAGATGGGCTTCAATATGATGCTGACGGGCGGTGGAGTCTTCAACTTAACATTTAGGATGGTGGGGTTTTCAAATCAACGGAGTGTGTCATGAGATGGTCGGAGAATGACGGCCGGAGGGTGGTTGAGTCTTCAAGGTTCGATGACTGGAGGCTTTGACATCGCCAGAGATGAATGGTTAGAGTTTCTATTTGAGATTTGGAAAAAAATGGCGCCTTCAGAGAATGTTAATGAGGAGAAATAGTGCAGAAGAAGAGAAGGAAAGGAGAAAATTAGGATTAAGGTCATTACAGTCATTTTATTGTTTTAATTTTTCCCAGAGGGGTAAAATAGTAATTTCATAAAATTCCGGCCATAATATTTTGGAATTGGTAGTTTTGCACCTTCACTTACTATCTAAAGTTATATTGACACCTTCAAACACTGGATGGTTATAATGGCACTTATGCCAATTATGTAGGGGTTTAAAGGTATTTTTCTCTTTTTTCAATGTTTTCAGAAGGGTAAAATAGTAATTTCATAGAATTCTGCCCAAAATTTGTTAGAATGGGTAGTTTTGAACTTTCACTAAATATCTAGGGTTATATTGGAACTTTCGAACACATAAAGGTTAAATTGGAACCCATGTCAATTAGGTAAGTTTATAGAGGCACTTTTCTCAAGTGTAAATTATGTCAAACTCGCAAATGTTATACTCCCCCTGTTCCAGCCTAAATTGCATACCAATCATTATCACGCTATTTAAGAAACATATTTGACCATTAATATGTTTAATTACATATAATATCGACAAATAAAAAGTTGATATTTAGAAACTACTTATTACGATGAATTCAACAATATTACATACGATAATATTGTTACTCATATATCTATTTAAATATGTAGTCAAATTTTTATAGAGAATAGTGTCCAAATAGTAAGTGTGCAATTTGAACCGGGACATGGGGAGTATATAATTTCTATATAATTATTTTCGGGCAATTATGGATAAATAATTATTTAATGTATACAATGGGCTGCATAAAACTAGTTTTCAATTTTGTGGGCCAATACTTTTTTCCCAATTGTTGATTAAACCGATGTCGGTTACATCTCGCTTCACGTGTCGGTTAAGTCGACATGTAGCCGGTGTCACTATGTCTAGACGGATTGTACTATGAAGTCCAAAACGATATCGTTTTGAATATATATTATATAAATACCTCATTTTTGGCTAAAATATTCAAACTCTTGAGTGTTCCCCATTCTTCCCATTCCAAAGCCCAATCTCAGAAGGTATGTGTTTCTCTTCCATTTCTTGATCATACTTTTGAGCTTTTGTTTTCAAATTAGTAAAGAGCATAAATGATAAGCTTTTGTAGGTAGACATGTGTATGTGAATTTTGTGTTACCCACTTGTTGGTTTTGGATGTTTATGTATGTTTTGGTTTTCAATGGGTTAGAATTCTTCCCTTTTCTACTTTTCCCATTTGAGGATTGAAATTTTAAAGGATTTCACCTTGAATCCGTTGTCGGTAAGATGCCGGTTACTGATGTTGGTCTTACCAACATGTAATCGAGGTCGGCTCTATGCATCGGTCACCTTAAACTGATGTCAGTGGTAAATACGATGGCTAACCGATGTTGGTGGTAGATATCGGTGAAATTTTGTACTCTGATTTTCCAGAGCTAAGTCCAATTATTTAAATCCAAATGACACAATTTCCTCAATCCAGCTACTATTAATATTATTTTCCAATATCATAACTATTACATTTAGGATCCATTGTGAACAACCGTGGTTCAAGCAGTGTCAATAATGAGGTATGACAATAAAATATGTTTATTTAACAATGTTGTCTAGTTTGTATACAAGTTAAAGACATCTAATTATGTTATGTTTCAGTTGCAGATGAGATCTGGTAGCATTCTCGATGCATACACCATTTCACAGGACAATCTATGTTTTAAATTCATTTTATCGCAGCAAAACTTTGGTGTTGTTCCAGCTATGGTAATTATAACTGGCACATTTAATATTTAGATTTTTCCCTATTAGATTTGATGTTATTCATTCTGTAGTAGTTAATTAGTTTTTTTCTTCATATAGGACATCCCACAGGACATGACAGCAATCCTGCTAGCGAAAAGGGTCCCAGTCATCCTCAGGTACAATGATCAAGAGTGGCACATGAAGAACTCAGGTGACCGGAATATCAAGGATTCTTCTCCAAAGGGATGGGGAAAGTTTCAGGTGGATAATGCGTTGTCGCACGGGGATGCTATTTTATTTGAGCTATTAGAGGCCACTGATTCCCTTATCGTGTCCAACGTTGTATACATCAATGTCGATTGGAGGAAAAGGTGAATGTTTTATTTAACGAAACAAGTAATGGATATTTTTTAAAACATTTTTTATGCTCGGTAATATCCTGCAAGTCGCGTTGAGCATTATTTTAATAATTTAATTCTTTTTACAATTTACACCTGCTGACTTTGCTCAAGTTTTGATGTGTTGGATATTGGTTGATAGGGCCAAAACAAAAATACCAATGTCGGTTGTATATCGGTCAGATAAACAGTCAATCCTCGAACGACACATCCGCTATTGGCTAATATAAAGTTGGACTCGATTAAAACCAAAATTGACCAGACGTAGAACCAATGTCGACTTAACAAAACAATTTTGCTTTACTACTTGGCCAAGTTATCCTATTCGTCGTTGACTTGTGTTTGGGTGTGTGTCGCATCTCCTCTGTAACAGCCGACATCAACTACGTACCGTGTCTTTAACTATAAACATTGGCTACTAGAAAACGATGACGATAGCCACACAGTATAGATGTCGATTACCTTTTCATTCCAGTTTCGGTTGATTGTTTACCTCGATTAAAAATACAAAAAACAGAGGTTAAAATGTATGTTTCTAGTAGTACATTTTATCAAAGAATGGAAGAGGAAAGTACATCTCGTACTCACAAAGCACATTCACTATTTCCTCTTGTAACTTCAACAATATTTGAGAACTAATCTCCTTATAACATACTATTTTGAAAAAGTGACAAACCTTTTGATGCAAGTTCGAACATTATTAGGAAGAATTGATCTTATTATAACTGATAGGAAATCCCGAATCAAGCAATGTGAATCATGATATTTCATACTCCCCAATCGTAATTCATCACCGGCACTTACAAGATTGCCCACCTTTAAATTGTAACCAGTTGGAACTTTGATTGATACCTTTCAAAGTAGAGCAAATCTAACCTTTCTCCATTTTCAACAATAATTAGCATGCGGGAGGAAAGTAATTCATCTCGCCTCTCTTCTCAGGAGCTCGACTTGATCAAATACCCAATTCCACTAAAGCTTGCTTAGCTTTCACACCATAATTTATTTTTCCTTGAATATTATGAAATTTACCAACCAAATTTTCGTACATGCTCTTATCAATATGCATGACATCCAAATAGTGTCTCACCTCTAACGCCTCCCAATACGAGAGCTCAAAAAAATTGACCTCTTCTTCCAGCTCCCTGTCATTTTTTGCCTCATTTTCAATTTGTAAAAATGATTTTTAAAACCATGCAAAAATCAAGGATTACCACCCCACCCCAATTCTCATTTTCAGGAGGTGGCCGCATCTCAAACTTCCCGCTATATTCATCAAGCAATCTTCTACACCAGTTAGTTTGGGGGAGCCATCTATGATGATAAAGATACACTGTTTTACATCCATTACTCAATTGATAATGATCAGTGCTCTTATTTTAAATGGGACATGCCTTATGACCTCTACAGAATAACCAAAAAGATTACCATAAGCAGGAAAGTCATTAATAGTACAGAACGACATAGCCCAAAAATCAAACTCTACATTATGATACCTATCAAACATCTTAATTTCCGAATGTCAAAACAAGTTTAGATGTTCAATCAAAGGTTCTAAAAAGATGTCAATATCGTGTTATTATTGTTTGGGACTTGATATCATTAAGGACAACTTCCTTTCAATACAAAACCAAAGAAGTAAATTGTAAACTATTAACATCACTGACCAAGAACTACAGTTGCTGCTCACAATACCAAAGGATTTATTGCATCCGTGTATAATCCAAGCCTAAAATTCCATGTTTCAATACCAAACAATGGAAATTCCCTATCTATTCTTTCCACTTCTCTCCATCAGACGGATATTGTATCATATATTGGTCTTCGACAACACGATCTGCATGCCAAGTCACCTTTCTGGCATCTTCAACATTCGCAAACAACCTTCGAAATGAAGGAGTAATCGGGAGATACAAAACTACGTTCTTTGGCACCCTTTTGGTGCCTTTCCACAACAACGCCACCTTTGAAATATTCCACCTCCTTCATTTTGTATCTTGGACACTTACATTCCTGACAATGATGTTTCTTCATCAAAATCATTCATATACAAAATGCAATCCTTGGGATAAACATGAATCTTCTCATAATCCATACCCATATGAAACAAACTTTTTTGGCCTTATAAATTGTTTCCGGTAATTTGTTGCTCAGTGGTAACATGTTTTTCATAGTTTTCAACAATGCAGAAAATCCTACATCGCTATAAGAATACTTTACTTTTGGATTTAGCAACTACAAAGTTCCTTTAATGCATTCATTCCCTTAGGGGCCTCCAGATGCAAAAGCAACTCATTGTGTGTACAAAGCATAAATTCTCTCCGGGATTCCACCAAAGTTCTTCACCACTTCTTCTACCAATTCATCCAATCTATCATTATCATCACTCGCATGGGGAACGTTAGGCTTGTCCACATCCTGCCCATGCCAAAGAAAATTGGTGTAGGTCGGATAAACCCATAGAAATACAAGTCATCTCTCAAGTCGTTTGAGTTTTCATATACCCTAGTGTTCCAACACTTCTTCTAATGACAAATACATGACTCACATTCTCCCTAATGGTGTTGGAAAATGCATGCTCAATAAAATTGGTTACAAATTTCTTATTCTCAACACTTTTGCAATCATTGACAAAACAATGAATTATATCCATATGACAAAACATGCAATCAAATTATAGTTTTAATTAATTGATGTCTATAATATTTCCTAAAACCGACCACAATATAAATTAAAACATAAATTTCATCAAATAGCAAACTAAATGCAACAATTTGTGTTTTAACATCATTTGTCCACCATTAAATATCATTGGTCTATCGAAACATAGTCATTCACATTAATTCGACGGGAATCTAATCTAGAAATGTGAGAATAAATTTAAAATTAATTACCCTTAAAACTCTCCACACAAGCTCCAATTTGTGTTTCAACATCATTTGTCCACTATTTAGGAGAATGGGATTTTGACACTAATGCTTTGCTTTGTCCGCCAAATAAACTTCAAGGTACCTTTTAAGAAAAATGATCAAAACTGTCAACTTATATTGAAGAAAATATTTTGACCCATAAAATATTGGCTTGGGTAACGTGTTTGTTGTGTTTTCAATAGCCTCAAAGCATCTAGCTGACATCGACAACCGTATGGTAGCCGATATCTGTAACGTATCTATTGTGTTTTGATTGCCTCCAATCATCTATCCGACATCGACATATGAATTCCCACATACCGTTGATTATAAATGACTGGATGTTGAAGTCAGTTAGCTGTCAAAAAATAGACAACAAACAAAATCTACCGATGTCGATTTGTACAGTTTTACCTCGGTTCCACCTAAACCGAGGTAAAGGCCAACATTTTACCTCAATTTTCAAATAATCGAGATGAAAAAATACTTGTAACTACAGCTTTCTTTAAAATAGGGGCAAATGAACTTTTTACCTCAGATTTCCGAATTTTATCAAAAAATTGAGATAAAAGAGGTGAGGTAAACAATTGTTTTTCTTGTAGTATAAGAATAAGTGTTCGTAGCTAAAAATAATGATAAAACTGAGATTATATTTTGATGTGATAGTATGAGTTATATGGGTTATTGTAGTGTTGAGATTTTTGGAACTCACAAATCTATAGTCTACACTATATATATTAAAAGAGCAACTTTTTGGGCAAGTGGGATCCTTACACTTAACCACATCAACTATCATAAATTTTTAACAAGTGGCACTTTGAAAGCTTGCCACATCCACTTTAAATTATTTAACTATTAAATAAAATATATTTAAAGTATTGGAATATTTAGTTTACAATAATCCCTTGAAAGATTTATGATTTAATGCAGCTTGCCCTAATTAATAATGCATTTCCAACACATTCCATTAATCTTGCATTTAAAGTCATCCTAATACTACTATAATTATTATTAATCATAGAATATATATTATTAAATTATATAAATAGAAAAAGTAAACAGTATATAATTTTTAATGAATATTAATTTTAATAGTTTAATATTTTAATATTTTAAAAATAATTTATTTTCATTTATTTTCATTTAATTTAAAATATATTTTTTATCTAATCTCAAAAAAATCATTTATAAAAAACAATTATTTTCATTCTACTTCTAATTAAGAACTCTTTTACTATTTCCTTATGGGAAAAAACTAAACTACTAAATAGTCATACTTTTATCAATATTTTAAAGATGATTAAAATCATGCATCGTGCATTATACGAGTGTTAAAATTGAAAAATAATGAACTAAAATTTATAATATTGTTATTGATTAATTATAATTATATATTTTGTACTTTATATTTGTATCAATATATTTTAGGATTATTTTTTACAAATTTTTAATATTTACAAAATACACATATACTCCCTCTGCCCCAACATTTCTTCCTTAATTTGACTTTTGAAAGTGAACTTCATCAATTTTTAATATATTTATTTATGTGTGTAAAAGAAATCTAAAAAAATTATAATATAAAAATAAATATTATGATGAATCCAACGACATATAATATGAAAATAGTATTACATATATATTGATAGAATTTAATGGTCGAAGTTGGGTTAGTTTGACTTCCAAAAGTCAAATTAAGCAATAAATAGTGGGACAGAATGAGTATTATTTTTATGTAAACATACTCCACCCGTCCCATAATTATTGGCTTCTTTACTTTTTCACGGTCTACAATGACCATGTTTGACCGTCAATATCTCTAACTACATTTAACATTTCCACATAAAAAATTGATATTCAGAATAGAATGTTAAAATGAATCTAACCATATCTCGATGATATTTTTAGTATACATATATTAATTTATATTTAGGGTCAAAATTTATCAAGTTTGACTTTAAAAAAGTAAATGGGCCAATAATCTTGGGACAGAGGGAGTATAATATTTCATTATTTATTAACAAAATAATTATATATTATATATTATTTTAAATAAAATATTAGTAAATATAATAACATTAAATCGCGCATTGCACGGGTGTTAATTATCTAGTAAATATTAAAAGAAACCAATTTTTCCACATGTCTCTTTCATAATTTTCCACATCAGATTCAAAAAAATGAATAATAAAATTATTAATTAACTAAATTTCATCCTTTTTACTTCCCCATGCAAGTCTCATTAACAATGTTCTCCTAAAAATCAAAAGTTTTCATTCCTTTCCCCACTTTTCTTCTCCTCTTTTCGATACTAAATTACATTTTGTTAGGTTTTCCTTTTCCAAATTCATATTTTTGTACTCATATCACAATTATATATATTTTTCTTCATTTATCTAGATCCCAGACACCTGAATACAATCACCTTCACCATCACTAGGTGATTCCATCTTTGAAAAAATTACATGACAACTCAGATAATTTTATATTAATAAGAATACTTGGTCAAAGTCTGCTAAAATATTTTAACAAAATATATATAAAAACTATAATAGAAACATAGAGGATACTCCTCCTTATTAATTCCTCTTCTCGCTCTCTTCTCTCTCATCGTTCCCAAAATCTCGGTCACTGATAACGGTGGTTTTTCCACCATGGCTCAGCCGGAAATGGCTAAGCCACCCGCCGCCCGCTCCTTTCTTCAAGCTTTAGCAACAAAGAGCTCCCTGATCTACAATACGCTTCCATCAAATCCCAATCTTAGCCCGACCACAGAGTTCAAGGGAGAGTTGGCTTGTCTTTATTCTAGAGTCGAGATTCAAGAGCTAGCCTTGCACTATACTAACGCTCTTGTCGGCAAGTTCCAGAGAGGAAGACCCACAATGGAGAAACTTGAGGCGGCATTCAAAACGATTGGATTCACCGGAAGGTACCAACTGGGTTTAATCGACCACTGACATATCCTAATTAGGTTTTAAGAAATTGGGGGATTTTCATCGTTGCTGGATGAAATCCCAGTGGTCATTTGGCGGGGTTTTAATGAAAGTCCTAAAGTGGACACCGGACTTCTCACCGGATACCAAATCTTCAGTGGTTCCGATTTGGATAACCATTAGGGATGCTCCTCTGTATTACTACAATTCATCTTCAATACAAGCTATAGGTAATCTCATTGGGAGTTATATCAAGATGGATGCTGCAACATCGGCGCTCACCCGTCCCTCAGCTATCAAAATCTGCGTGGAGGCCGACGTGCTAGCAGAGATTCCTTCGTCAATCAGGTTAGGTTCTCTGGAACAAAATGCTAAGTATGCTATTGAGTATGACTATATTCCTGAATACTGTACAAAGTGCAAAAAACTAGGACATCATGAATCCAAATGTAGAATGAGTTCGATTGGAATTTGTCAAACCTCTGTTACATACATAAGTAAGCAAAAACATATTCATCCGGATAATGACAAAGATTTGAAATCTAAATCTGTTGAAACACACACTACCCACAAAAATAATGTTGTTATGGGTAAAAAGGGGGAGGGGCTTATAAGTAACGAGACCACTGACAACTAGTTAGGGATCCCTGTCAGCATAGAAAAAAGGTTATCATTTTACAGGGATAAAGGGCAAACATCAGGGCTGAACCAGGAGCAGGATAAGGTCGGATATACTTTGGAAGGTACCATTATTGGAGTAGCAGCACCAAGTTCTCAAGATGCAGCCTCTTTTACAGAGTCCCGGGTAAATTCTCATAAACCTAGTGATAAGCATGAAACTGTGCCACAAATTGAATCCATCGATGTTCAAACTGATTCTATTTCTCAAACTGTTATTGATATTTCTCCTACCAACTGCCCTTCAAATAATGACATCTTTATATGAGATGAGGAGGATTTTCCCCCTCTATTATCATCTGGAACAAAAAATAGCAAACCAGAAAATCATGTTATAATTTCATCAGATACACTTAGCTTAGGCTACTTTTCAGAACCTGGAAACACATATGAAATTATAACTGCAAAACTTTCAAAGGAAAAGTTTAAACAGGATATGATTAAGTCTCAAAATAGATTCAATGCTTTAATATAGAAAAGCGTCGCCAGGGATCAGAAAGC
>JAULKK010005158.1:0-20350 GCA_032355705.1 Rubia peregrina
TTTAAAATAAGAATATTATATTATATTTAATTATATATTATTCACTTAATAAAGAAAAATACAATCATTTTCATTTACTTAGTTAGAATACTTTTAATATTTCATTTCAAAAATACAATTTTACTAAAATTTATTTATACAATTATGAATATAAATTTCTCATATATTAAATAATATATTATTTATAATTAATAGTAGTTTTCCAAAATTATTTTCAGTTTAAAAAAATCAAAAATGTTAAACTTGTTTATGAATTAAATTAATGGTGGATATGTTGTATTAAATAAATTCTTTTTTATGAATATTTTCAATAAATGGAGTAAAATTGTAAATGTGTTAAAACGGGTCAATTTGGGTCAAAATCCGACCAGGTCAGTTTTGACCCGACCCACTCGATCCAAATGGGACATTGATCCGACCCGGCCCATATGGGCTCTAATAGAAGAAAACATGATTCGAAGTAATCATGTGGAAGATAAAGAAGTATAGGAGTTCCATGATATAGTTGTAGAATTGGAATCGAATGAGATAACAGCAATAGGGGCTAACTTCACATTGAGTAAATAAAAGAAAGATGGCAGGAGAAAGAGTAACGAGTAAAATAAAAAGGGGCATTGTAAATAAAAAAAATACATAGAACATATGCAAAATGCCAATGAAGGAGCCACATGGGAGCGGGGACTCCAACCCCGGCCAGAAACAAATTAGGAAAATTATCGAGGGTAGTTTTTTAAAAAATCCACCAGCCCACTCAAGTAGAGAATTTTTTTAATAAAAAATAAAAAAAATTCATTCCAGCCACCACCATATAAACTTCCTGACCTTGTCCTTGCAGAACGCCTATTGTGAAGTACAAAATGAGATCATGTCTGACCACTTGCCTTTAGTTCTCAGATTCAGCAATAAGTTTGAAAATTTGGGAAAACTATTTAGATATTTCAATATGTTGGCAGAGTCTGATTTTTTTAGTTTTAAAGTGAAGAGATTATGGGAGATAAAACAGATTACAAACCTGAAAAGTTTGGCTGAAGCATTACACAGACTGGTTAAACTTTTAAAAAAGGTAGAACAAAAGGGAGTTTGGAAGCATTGGAGAAAGGGCAGAACTGGCACAGGAGAAATGGAAGAAAACGGTGACTGAACTAGATGAAAAGCCTGATTCAATGCAATGGAAAGGTAGATGAATGAAATTGTGGAAAGAACTGAAGCTAGGAATTGACAGAGGCAAAATTTAGTTACCTGGAAAAAAAGGCTAAAATAGAATGGATTAATGAAAGGGATAAAAAATCAATACAAGAGTCACATTGTAATTTTTAAAATGGGGATTTAATGGTGAATGATAAAAAATAAATTGAAGAGATATTGTTGATTCACTTTTTTAAAAAAGTTGGGAATTGTTTTTTAAAATGTTGTAAAGCTAGACAAGGAGATTTTCATATAAGGATTCTAAGTCTTCAAAGACAAGCTAAATTGGTGAAAAGGTGGAAGATTAGGAGATTAAAGCAGCTAGGAAATGCATCTATTCTGCCAAGAGTTATGGAAAAATAGCTTCTCCAGCAAAAATATATAACAGTTAAGAGTTAATAGGCAAAGACATCATAAAGGTAGTAAAGAGTTTTTTCAGGGGTGAACCACTTCTATAGGTATTCAAAACAGCAGTTATAACTTTGCTCCCAAAAACTAAACAAGCTTGAGTACCTGCTGACTATTAATATGCACCTAGAAGCATGTGTTTCTGAATGCATTTAGCACATTTATTAGTAGCTTTTGTATGGTTGATTTCTAGGTTTAATTGGGTTTACATCACAAGAGTTTGGATAGCCTTTGTTGGTTTTTTGTCTAAATCCTTTGTTTTGTAGATTTATTACACCTAATGGATCTTTACGAGCATCTAGATCATATTATGTGAGCTTCATTGCAGGTAGCTCATAAGCACTTCTGAGAAGAAGGTCATTTGTAAGAATAGTAGTATATTGTTGAAGATTATTCGCAAGTATGGTAATAGACCGAAGGTCACACGATTAATCGGGGTAGTATATAAAAATGTGCTAAAGAGAAAGGAGTTGAAGCCCGGACGATAGAGAAGACTATGGCACAGTTGTGCCCTTTTGTATGGCTTGTGCCAATCAAAGGTGGAAATGAGGGTAAGTATAGGTGTGGACCATGTCCTTTTGTACGGCTGATGTCATTCAGCCGGATCGTGTAGATAAGTACCTCTGTGGGTCGTGTTCTTTTGCACGGCCCGTGCACCTCGAAGATCAAGAAGTGAAGACCTAGCCCACACCCCACAACATATTGCATGGTCGGGCTATCAGAAGGTAAAGATCTTAACTCACATCTGCGGCCAGCGCAGATCTGCACTGGTCGCACCGCTCAGATGATAAAAAGACACTTCTAGTTGGCAGCCTTCAAGGATTTTCACAGCCGCAACAGTTAGTTGACCGAGAGACCCAGCCCAGTCAGCAGCATGTGCACTTTTTTAACAAGTTGTGATGCGCGGGTCGTGTGCTATTACAGAGCATGTGCGGACGAAGCAGCCTAGGGTTTCTCTAGTTTTTTGCCTCTTTGAGGCCTATTTCCTACCAACTATATAAAGAGCCCTATGTGTACTAGGGTTTAGTAGTTAGAGATAGAATATTTATTAGTTGTAGCTTTTATGCTCGTAGTTTCTAAGAGTATGTAGAGAAAGAAAGGGAATAACCCATTACAAGAAATAGGACCTTTTAACTCGGTTTTGCAGGACTTTTTACCTCGGGTTTTAGTCTAGGAAGAACTGAGGTAAATACAGCTAGAGTAAAAAGTACCTTTTTACCTCAGTTACGTAAAATGTACCATTTACCACAATTTTTAACTGATGTCGGTCAATGATGAACGGCCGACTAGATGAGATTATAGTTGCGACATTGTTAAAATTGACGTCGGCATTTACATGCATGTGACGTCGCCTTTAGCAAGAAGGGAGAATATGTGAGAGGAAATACTGCGACCTCATCAAAGTCAATGTCGGTCCAATTTTAAGCAACGTCGTAGACCATGGAAAATGACATTACACGTTATGTGCCAACTGACGTGGAATACTGATGAATATGTCATCATCAAAATGGCCGATGTTTGAAAAAACAATATCGGTTAATGCGACATCGGTCAGATATCGTTTTGGCACAAGTTTATGCGACATTGCAGATGATTTGGTTAAACATGGTTTCTTGTACAATATTACAATATTTAATATTTGATAACACAACTTATCATTCATCGGTAATCATTACATGTTATTTAAAATGCAATAAATCGTGAAATGGTTATCACAACAATCAATTGTTATTCATTTAATGTGGGAAGGAATGATGTGTTCAAATCAACAAAACTATAACATATAATACAAATACATGTTACAGCATGTTGAAATACATAAGGCTAATATGAAATTAAAAAATTAATTTTATTGAACCATAATTTTCTATGTTGTACAGCATCATGACTGTCAGTGCGACTATTGAAATGACGAGTTTGTCCATCTACATGTTGAAAGTACATCGATGACTTTCTTTGGTACTATTACAACCAATACACAGTAAAAATAATTATGTTAGAATTGGGCAGTCCCCAAATGAAATACACATAATGTAGTTAAATGTAGACGACATTAATCTCAATTTGAAAAATGTATCTGAATTGGTTTAAATGTACGTCTCATGAATAGAAACCAATGTTGTAAAGACCAAATCATGAGCGACGTTGAACATTCATAGACATGTCAACAATTCCTCAATCTATGCAACATTGGTCCTTGTTCGGTACCATTTTGCATGGCCGGATGAAATGTGACCGAAGTCACGCATTTAAACTATATTCATACAAATCTAAGCATTTTTTCACTCTTTGCAAACATGTCATTATCTTGGAAACAAAAACAAAATACAGTATATAACATGTAACACAATCATCATACCTCACTAAATTTTATAATCTTTGATCAATGATGACAAAAACATGAATTGGGATCATCACAAAATTGCTAAATAATATGGAATGGATGGAAAACTAGCTCAATTAATTTGAATCCGGAGATACTCCATCCTCGGATCTTGTTGATGTCTGAGAGAAGAAATTTGATTGAGTTATTTAATTATTGTTAAGGCATGAATGGAATGAATGGTGTGGAGTTTGGGTTGTAGAATTTGTGTTATACTTGGGAAATGGGTGTTAATGATGAGCTTTATTGACTTGAAATAGGGTGGGATGGGGAGGGGGATTTGGGTTCGAATTTTTGGATGAAATATCCATTTCCTACTGAAATATTTCATATTGACCGACGTCGATTGTTTTTTGGTTTTTGTATCGTTCTATGCAAGACGATAGAGGCGTCGAACATCAGCTCCATAGTCTGATTTCTTAATAATGTCATAAAATACTCAGTTTTAAGATTGCGTCGTTTATACCCAAAACGGAATAACATTGCCGTCAAAATTTGAATAAAAAATGTTAACTCCAATTTTGCATTTCAGCCGTCCTACTTTCTTGGAGGGACTTAAGTGTAAAAATAAAAAATGCACTGGTTGTCCCGAACTCGATTCTAATCTTCCAAAAAATAAACTTTATTATCCCTAGTCGAACTTATAATAACCGAGAGTAATAAAGAAATGGTCTAATTCCACATTGATTTCCAAAAGTTCTCCCCGAATGGCTCATGTATATTTATAAGCAACCATCAACCATCGACTTCTCCCACTTTCTTGGAGGGGCTTAAGTATAAAATTAAAAAATTCACCGGTTGTCTCAAAATCGATAACAATCGTCCCGAAAAGAAACTTTATCGCCCACAACTTATACGAACCGATGATTGTCCCTTGTATACTAATGAGTAATCATCTACAATTTACCCTATACCATGTACAAGCACTTTTTAAAATTTGATGGATGGAATTTTATTACCAATTTGTTTCATAAAAAACATAGAATATAAAAAAAAATCTGTTGATTCTATGTGGTGGAAATTATCGTTCTTGTAACGCTGAAAGTAACGGTATTAATGGAATGCTAACAAAAGTGACAGATGATTACCCCAATTTTTGCATGTCTTACAAAGTACGCATAACATCCATATGAAACATTTGTCCTAATGTTGGGTGCAAAATTCTGAAATTCAGCGAACATGCGACAATGGGTGATAGTGTAATTTTAGTAAAGTTTTTTCATACACTGTCTGAAAAGATTTTGGTCCAATTCCATTGACTCTTGAATGACTGATTCAGAACATTATGCTCGTGACTTGGTGAATTTCTAAGGGTATATTCAATTTTGCATTTTGACTTCTCCCACGGAGACTTCCACAAGATTTCCCGATTAGCCCTTGCATACTTGTAAGTAATTATAAACATTTATCTCTAGGCCACGTGTTAGCACTCTAAAAAAATTGATGGCCTGATTTTGCTTATGTTTTTAATTCATACAAATTAAGAATGTGTAATTTTTTCTGATTCTATGTGGCGGAATTTATCTTTCGAATCAATACTGCTCATAGTCAGGGTATTAATAGAATACTAATAAAAATGGGAGAAGAATACCCATGTTCGTTGATGGCTAAGTCGGAACAACATATTTGTGACAATGTGATTAAGATTATTGGGAATCTCCAATTTTGCATATCGCCCTCCCCCACCATGTTGGAAGGACCTAATAATAAAAATAGAAAAGTTCACTAGTTGTGTTGAAATAGTTGCTAATCAAACCAGACGTTAATAAAGTTCATGGACATTTATAAATTTTGAATAGTAGTATCTAATATAATGTTAACCGTTATAAAGGTTAATTACATTTGCTTCGTTCAAATACAGGCTAGTTCTATGCTAGTGGACTGAATTGGTGAGAACCATTTTATGTATTGCCGACATTGTAATAGGTTGATCCAATCTCGCATATCATGATTGACGTGTGACGTCGCAAGTGCAGTTGCTATACTAGTGGGCTATAATGGTGAGACCCACGGTGCGGGTACCTGACGTCGTTCAAACGTCAGTGTACTCTCGATAAGGTTGAGTGACTTGCAACGTTGCATTGGCCTAGGCAGAATTTACAATGCTTCGTAACGAATATATATGTGTGTGTGTGTGTGTATGTGTGTGTGTATATATATATATATGTGTAAATGCATATATGTATATATATATATATATATGTGTGTGTGTGTGTGTGTGTATATATATTTATATGTATATGTATATGTATATTTATATGTTTATGTATATGTATATGTATATGTATATGTATATGTATATGTATATGTATATTTATAAGTGTGTATATATATGGCTCACCTCATACATCGCTTCAAACATTCAACTTTCCCTCGAATTTCAGCAATCCCCCTGCCCATCTTTTCAAAGATAAAGTTTCAACATGTGGTTACATTACTTTTGTTTTTTGTATTTATCATTGCAATTCTTATGTATATGGAATGTGAATGTGTTATTTGCTTCATGTTTTGAAGTTTCTATTGATTAGAGTTCTAGGATTAGGTTCTAGGGTGTTAGAATATAGGTTTTATGTCTTCCCTCGTTAATGTGGCCCAATTTTTTTGGTTTGGGATCTTTCTTTTTGCTAGTTTTCTGCTGCAATTAGTGTATGCCCTTTGCATGAATGCGATGATGCTTCTACGTCAATCTTACATGGTTAGAGAGATTATGATGTGACTTTGTGTATTCATATTTTCTGTAGTTTACCTAGTATGAGACGTCGTACTCATATTGAATTATCAATCGGCATTGCTGAAACATATGCAACATCACTCTTACATTTTGAATTCATAGATTAATTTATTAATTGAGTGATAGAGTAATTCAATTGATTTCTATCGAATCTAGACAATATGAATTACAGGGGTCATGGTTAACAATGCCAGTTTGAGTCGTTCCTCGATTGAGGTAAGCATTCTTTAATTTATATTTAAATTATCTATTCATGTATTACTTTTATTCTAATTTAATATATAGTAATTTCATTGACCAATACAGATCTGTAGTGATTCGGATGATGACCGTCCCCAGACTATATTCGGCAATATATTTCCACATTTTATCCACACACAGACCTAGACGAACTTCGTGTCAATTCCCATTGTGTTAAGTAATCCCTGTTACACATAAATTTTATTTTCAATATAATTTTTTTATAAATTACTTTCATATTTACTGAACGTGGTTTTGTGTTTAAAATTCAGTACGTGCCTAGCCAGATTGTGGAGATCTTACCGCCGTACAATTTGCCTGCTATTCTCAGGTGCAACGGAAGGGAGTACCAAATGCATTAGTCAGGGTATCAAATGATGAAGACCCTGACGCCAAAGATTTTAAGCAGTTTCTTGATGCTGAGGAACTCTGGGATGAGGGACACCCTCTTCGAGCGGGTAAATGGTGTCGGGCCTATAGTTTTTACTGTTGAAATTCCTTCCTATTAGATATAATTAGTTTTTTGTCCTAGACTTGATTTGAACATTTATATCAAACAAGTTCATTCGAATTTGGAACAATATTTATTTTTTCATAATTTAATCATTAATCTTGAATTTATAATCTATTTGTTGAATTTTATTTTAAAGTTATCCAATCTTTAATATTTATCCTAACATATGGAGAAAGTTCTAATAGTAGTATCATTAACAAAACTGAAAAATACTTGTGTGCAATGAATAATTTGTTTCAATCAGGCTGAAACTAGAAAATTATTGTGGCGGATAAAATTTTTAAATAAATTTGAATGGATTTTTGGCTGCTTGGTGGGTTGAAATTGTTAGGCCCGTGTAAGTTTACGATGCAGGTAAGGGGTTGACACGATATCGCCTTAACTGGTATACGTGCGATGTTGCACAAAGCGAGGCGGACTTCAAAATGGTTTGAAACGATGTCGTTCCAGAATGTATATAAATAGGCAGACCCTAACAATCAGTTCATGCTGCCCTTCACAAGTTTACCGTGAATTCCAGCAGGATCCCCCTCCCTTCTCTTCTCTCTTTGAAAAAAAGTGTGATTTTTCTAATCTCCTAACACCTCATTTTTGCAATTGCTACTTTACATTGTTGAATCTGTTGTCTGCGAATGTGTTATATTTTTTAATGTTTTTTTCTCCGTATTTATGAGAGTGTGAACTTTCCTTGATTGTAAGCGTAGGTACGATGTCTTGGTATGTCTCCAAAAGGTTTTTGTTTAATTTTATGTTGATAAAGTTTCAATTTTTTTGGATTTTATGTGTTTCTTCCCTTAGCTTCCTCTGATATATGTGACATTTCTAAGCTATCTGTCACCACTTGATTTATGCAAGTATAGTGCGACGTGGAAGATTATCATTTCTAGTATATTATTCTTCAGTATGGGACGTCTCATGTATGTCGATCACACCCTTGGTATGACTGAAATATTGCCAATGTCTCCTTGTGGCATCTAAGTTTGTAATTGCATATGTGACCTCATTCTTGTGTCGATCAAGTGTTCGGTTTTACCGACAACTTGTCGATGTCGCATGTATATTTCGACCACGCCGTTGATATGGACCAACATGTACCTACGACTCATTTCCGGCATTGCACCTTGCTTTCCTCAAGCCAGTTTGCACATAACATTTACACTTTTCATGCAGGACTAATGGCTAGCAAAGGATCTTCCAATCAGCCCTTTTTCAAGTATTTTACCCATTTACATATAAAGTTACTAACACACCCTCACACTAAATGAAAAGGATTTTTTTGTTTTCGCCCAGAGTCTGTTTTCTTATATCTTGAACATCAAACGATGGATGTTGATAGCCCATGTTTCCTTAGTACTCTGAAGTAGTAGAATTTTGAGAAAAACCCAAGTTTGGTAAGTCAATTGAAATTAATATTATTTGTTGCTAATTACTTATACATAGAAATATATACATGTTGCTAATTGCTTATACATACACATATATGTCATAAATATTCATATACATTTATAATGAATATTTTTTTGAATGAATTAGTACACCCCGAGTTGTGCCACTAATACCAAATGAGAAGACCTCGTTATGCTAAGATGTTACGGAACAGAGTGGTGAATGAGCTACTCAGGAGGTGGGAAGATCAAGGGCTTGTCCCCAAAGATTTTTGGTGAGTTCCTTTTTGGATACCGCCTATGTATTGGGGATACCTTATTCTTCGAGGTTATTAAATTTGGGGGACCGATTGTCTTGAAGGTCATCATGTTGCAAGCTGATTGAACAAATTTCTGTCTTGTTGGAACTTAAAGAATTATTAATCAAATTTATGTAGTAATTTTAAGGATATTTTCATAACCAGTACTGTTTCTCTAATTATTTCACTATCTTATTCAAAAAAAAATCACTAAGTTGTTAGGTGTTATGATTGAATTTTTTTCACTACCTTATTTGAAAAGGCATCTTGCAATGGGGAGAAATGTTTTAGGTATTATGATTGAATTAGGTCAATGGAACCAAACTTACAAACTAAATTTCGAGTGATGCGACATCACTCCTTGCCGTTGTCTAACCATTGCTCAAACCGATCAGGAGATTGAGGTCGGTTATGTCACAAATAAATACGTTTGCTTTATCTGACCGACAATACCGACGTCACACATACGTCGGTCATACTATTTACTTCAATTTTCAAAATTATTTACCTCCGTTTCAATAGAACCGAGGTAAAAAAAACTAAATTTGTACCTCGGTTTTTTATAATTGGGGTGAATAATATCTTTTACTTTGAAAAAAATCAAGTTAAAATTTTTTTTACCTCGGTTATTTTATGTTAGCCAAAAAGTTGAGGTAAAAGGGGTAAAGTAATTGGTCATTTTTCTTGTAGTGACCCATTTCTTTTCTTTTAATCTTTCCTACTTTTTCCAAAGGACATTGAATTCAATGGTAAAATTGGGTTCAAGCTTAGGTAGTAGTTTATTTTCTTAGGGATCTAAATTGTATTCATGACTTGGTAGAGATTTTGTGAGATTCTATGTCTCCTTATCCTTTTATGCTTACGAATATCAAGCTTGATTTAATCTTTACGCTCTTGTACAATGCATGTAAGATATTCTATGATACACAATTGCTAGGCTTGTTTGCCTCTTGGGAGTATCCAATTACGATATGTGGGGTCGTGAGTCCTCAGATATGTGAGTGTATGCACATAGGCCGTGAGCACCGAATCCACACGAGTGTACGCCTAATTTTGACTGGAAGATTGTACCCTGATAGACAAGGCATGATAGTTTGTATCAACTAAGGTTGCAGGGTAGCGACCATTGTCGTTTCATCCCTAGAGTTATCATGAGATGCCCATCTTTTTGCCTCTATAGGCCTAGGGAGAAGCGTTCGCTGTGGAGGCTCGATATGTAATTTCTTAGGGGAAAGAGAAGCATGTAACGGTTGGACTGTTTGATGCACATTCCTAATTAGAAAGGTGGGGTTGATAGAATAATACATGGGCACCTTTGTGTAACAGACATTGGGAAGTGTTGACTATCAACCACATATGTGACATAAACATTGGGATAGGTTTATATGTCTTGTATTTGATAGAATCTAAGATCATATACCGGTCATGTTACACAAATATCCCTCAAGTCTTAGCTTAATATCGTTTATTCTCTTGCTTTGAATGTTTAGTAGTTTATATATAACCCCCTCCCCTCCCTAAACCATGATGCGACACTAGTTATTCCCGACGCAATCGGAGTGACACCTGATTGCGAGTCTTGCATAGTAGCTTTTGAATTCTAGCATCTATGTGGACGAACCCAAACTTTCCACTAACTACTCTTTGGTAGTTTTCAGTGAGTACCGGAGCAACAATATATATTTCTATCTCTGGTCTCTAGCGCTCTGCGGGGTAGTTGTCGTGAAAAGGTTAATTTATTAGTGACCCCATAGAGTGCAAATTAAATTTTGGCGCCGCTGCCAGGGATGCTAGTTTAAATATTTGATTATTAACTTGCACTACTAGTTGGTAGAGAAGTTATTGTTGTTTTTATTTTTTTAGCTTTACTTGGTTTTTGTGTTGAGCTTTTTTTATAGTTATTTTGGTTACTTCTAATATGTTTTCTAGTGTTTTCTTTTGGGGCTGGCAGTGTCTAGTTTCTTGTTTATAGAACATACATGTACTGGGAATTTAGGAACTTTACACTATCTAACGAAAAAATCAGGTGGTCGGAGAAGGAGGAGAACTAGGGGAGAGATTCCACAAGGTCCGGCTGTTTTTATTGAAGAAAGAGTTGAGATGATGGAAGACAATTGGACACTTAGGTAGTTAATGTCTCCAAATATGGAGAGTCAGCCCATTTTCATAGTCTTTCCACCTTTGCCACCTAATGTCACTTGTAAGCTGAAGAGCGGCATGATCCAATGCATGCCCACTTTTCACGGGATAGCTGGAGGAGATCCCAACAAACACCTCTCGGATTTTCACTTGGTTTGCATCGATATGAAACCACTAGGGGTGTTGGAGAAGGTTTACAATCTAAGGTTATTTATTTTTTTCGTTGCGAGACGATGCTAAGGATTGGCTCTATTACCTCCCACCGGGCTACATCACTTCTTGGATGGACATGAAGCGGATATTTCTCTAGAAATACTTCTAAGCTTCAAAGTATGTGGGTTTGAAGAAGAAAATGTCCAATATTTTGCAATTGGCGAATGAGTCCTTATATGACAACTGGGAGAGGTTCAAGCGGCTATTGGCTAGTTGTCCTTATCATCCATTCAAGGCGATTTTGTTTACTACTTCTTTGAAGGCTTATGCGATGAAGGCATATATATATGGTGAATGAGGCATGTAATGGTTCTATAGCAAATAAAAGCCCTCAAAATGCAGTGGCACTGTTCGAGGAGATGGCCAATGGTACAAGAAAGTTTGATACTTAATTTCGTGTGAAGACTTTAGAGGAGCCTGCTCATTATCCTAAACTTGAGGAACAAATCCAAGTGCTTTCTTCCATGATAAAAGTTTTCATTAAAGGAAGAATGTAACTTGATCACCTAACCGACACATGTCCGCAAGTGGTAGATAATTTCGAGGAGGTGGAGGCCTTAGATTTTAATTGTGGGAATAGGCAGTTTGTTGGGGGGACAACAAGGGTTCCGAGGAAACCAAGTTGGAGATTGACAATACCCTTATGCAAACTTATTCAATCCCCGATACCGTGACCACTTAAACTTTTGGTAGTGCGAGAACAACCAAGAGTACAATCGAGGTGGACCACCTCAACCTTACCGCAAGGGAGAAGAGCCTTCTAATACCAATGCTCCATTATATAAGTTAAGATGGGAGTAGAATCTTGAGGTAATATCACAATTGGCGAAGAAGAATAATGTGTTTGATGAGCGAACGAGAAGGGAGATTGAGGAACTCGGCACAAGAACTTTTTCAAGTATTAAGAACCTTGAAGTGCATGTTGATCAACTTGCCACTTCAGTGATCCAACTTGAGGCTAGAGAATTCGGCAAGCTACCATCCCAGCCCATGGTGAATCCTCGCAATGTAAGTGCTTTGAAATTGAGAAGCGGGAAGGAGGTACACGAAGTTGAGAAAGAGGTCGTGCAAGAGGATGCCAAATTTGTGGAAACCAACAAGACAAATCTTGAAGAAGAGGAGATAGTAGTTGAGGACGAGCCCTCAAAGAGGCTCTCAACCACCAAGGCAAGGGCCAACCCTTCGACGTTGTTCCCTAGTACTCTACGGGGAAGGCCAAAGGTGGCAACCAACGAAGCTCAAATTTGCCAAGTCTTCGAGAAGGTTGAGGTTAGCATTCCAATTCTTGATGTCATTAAACAAGTTTCTTCATATGCTAAATTCTTGAAAAATTCTTGAAAAATTCTTGCACTAAAAGAAGGAACAACCCAACTAGAAAGATATGTCAACTGAAAATAGAGGAAATAACCACTTTAGCCCAGAAAAACATACCTAAAAAGTGTGATTACCCCAGAATGTTTTCAATCCCTTTTTCTCTAGCAGGTAAATTGGTGAAGAATGCTATGATTGACTTAGGTTCCTCTATCAATCTTATCCTATTTAGTTTATATGAGAATCTTGACATAGGTGAGCTTAGGGACACTAGGGTGATTATCCAACTAGCCGGACATTCCCAAGCCAACCCTACACGTATAGTTAGGGTAGGAATTCTAGTGTTCTAGGCGGACTTCTATGTCCTTGATGTAGTGCACGATGAAGGTTCACCCATTGGGGAAACCCTTCTTGAAAATATTGGGGACCAAAATAGATGTTAATTTGGGAACACTAACCCTAAAGAATGATGTTGACAATGTTGGTTTTGAATTTTAGAAGTCTAAGCATGAATTATCTATTTCTTCGCTTGCATGCAATTGCATAACCTTATGCGATGAATTTGTTCAATGTGATGATTCTTGCATGATTGATTATCATGAGTGCCTAGATTGTGATATTATGAGAGAAAGAGTGTTTTGAACTTTTATTACGAAAACGAAGTGAATGACACATATGACATGCATGAGTTTAGTGAAGGTGTTTCTATTATTGATTGTTTTTCTATGCTCACTAACTTGCAGTGGTTGGTGAAGAGTGGTGAGGACTTAAAACCTCCTAGTCCACCTTCTAAACCAGAGGAAATGGTTAAGAATTCAACATTAGCTAAAGATGGACATACACCCTCTATTGTGAACAAAGAGCATGAAGGTAAGGGTGACACTTTGTGGAGACCTTCCCACAAATATGTCATTATGGAGGGATTCTCATATGGTGACTCCGGAGACCCAATGGTAGGTTTAATTTAATTAGAATGCCTAAAGAATAAGTCATGAGGACGACAATAAAAAATTCGGTGTTTTTCCTTATTTTGTTTTGATGTTTTTGGTAATTGATTTTTTCATGTTTATGTTTGTGTGACAAAGGATTTTGTGTGAAATTTTGGCTGATTGATGAGTCTATTATTGAATCTCATGTTTATGGTTAGAAGGAAATAGGCCAGATTTGGATGAAAAAGTGTTACAAATATGAAGTTGTTGGGGAGAACGGGTCATGTAGGGTATAAGGAGCCTTCATAATTAAGGCACGGTTGTGCCATGCCTCGTGTCAGTCAAGAAAAACTGCAGTTGGGGTAACTTTGCCGAATTTTGGCAGAATTCTTTTTTTTCCAAAACAAGTACTTTTGTCCCATTAATTCCACATATTCCTTCGTCCCCAAGTTGGTTATTGTCAGTGGTACCATGCTAAACATTAATAATTTCTAGGAACATGATTGATTGAAACTTTTAATCCAAAAAAAATTCCGTCCAAAACATTACTACCCTTTTCTGTCTCTCTCCAATCCACTTTAAGAAGATCTTTGATTCTATGAATATGAAATCAGAGTACTTTCTCCCATCCATAAAGGTCATTTAAACCACTCCAAGTACTTCAAAAACATCCACCCTAATTTCACAAATTGAGGAATTCAAAAATTGGACACTTTCACTCAAGGGAGAGCACTTTTTGCCTCTTCTTTTGTGATTTTCAGCTCTTAGCCTCTAATTTTGGGTAACTCTTTGAACCTTTTGTTTACTTTCTTTCATTAGCACAATTGTGTTGTATGTGGAAAGCATGAAGTTTGAAATATTTTGATGTTTTAGGGAAGTATGTGGGTTATATGCATGTTTTGTGTTGGACTAAGTGTGGGGAAAGTTTATGATCCTTGTGTTGAAATGACATTATTTGCCATGTGTTGGATGTTTAGGTATAATTCTTGTTAAATGATATTTGATGTATATGCATGTGTATCTTGCAATTACCATTTTCTCTTGTTGTGGTAGAATGGGTCCAAAAAGGAATAGACAAGAGAAAGGAACAACCTCCAGAGGTGATAAAGGGAAGAGGTTGGCTAAGGTTGGGAGATAAGAGCCAGAAATTCCCGCACCTCCTAACCCCTCCATTGTTGTTGATAAGTTCATAGGATTGGCCAATATTACAGGGAGTGCAGCCTGGAAATGGAATTATCTCAATAGGCCAAAGAGGACCATCTTGGAGACAAAGTTTGCTTGCAAGGAGATCTTCATAGCACTAGGCCTACTCGAGCCTTTCAATTACTTGCTAGGTTAGATAGGCCTAGAGGGCTTCCTAGAGATGCACTCCAAGATGTACATTAAGTGGACTTTGGATTTTTTGACAACCATGAAGCAAACATCGGACAGTGATGGGAGGAGGGCCATCTCATTCCACTTGAACGACAAGGAGAACTCAATGACCCATGGGGAAGATGCTCGAGTATTTGAGTGGAAGTACGGGAAGGAGGTTCCAAAGACTCACAGATAAGGGCTTTCGTTCTCCTTGAGCAGAATTTGGCAGAACTTGGCTGGTGTAGATAGGAGCCACCTGGGCAAGAGTATCGCAATAGTCCACCTGACTTTACGACACCGGCTCCTATCCATGAGAGTTATTTTCCTCAAGGAGATTACTATGCCCCAACCGAGACGTGTAAATCATTTTGGAGATGACTCCGGATGGGATTTTCTACCCCAACTTGGTGGAAACTTTTGTGGAGGAGTGCATAACAATGGGGAAAAGGACTGGAAAGATACCTATGGAAGGCATGGTGGGGCTTTTGGCGTAATACTTAGGGCACTTCGGTAATGAGGTACACCATGAATAAGTCAACAAGGGCCTCAATGATTGCCACTACCGCCTTGGAGAATCACTCTATTTGGTTATACAATGGTGCCTCAGTTTGCAACTTTATGATACTTCCACAACCCGAACGCACGACCATCAATCACGACACCGCCTTGGAAGATATCTTCCTAGCTCCTGATCTGAGGTTCAGAAGGACTTCTGCAACACCCTATCGGCCATGGACATGGACATTGAATATGAAGATAGTGAGGTCCCACCTAGAGTGTCACCTACCCAAGCTAACCTACCTGTGGATTTCTAAGATCAATTGCGCACATTTGGGGAACAACTCATGATTTTAACCCAAATTGTACAAGAGTTTGGTCACGCGGTATGAGGGATGAGTTTGCAAATGGAGAAATCTGGGGCTAGGCTTCACACTATGGATGACATCGTGAGAGCTTGAGGAGTTAGGTTAGATTCCATTGAGCTGAAAGTGAATGAGGAATTTTCCATTGTTGATGGGAGAGCCGATGTGCAAGAGGAAATGTGGCGAACTTAGATCCTTCAAGGACAAGGTACACTATGGAAAAGCTAGCACGGGCTTCAATGATTGCTACGAATCGGTTCATTTGGTTGTACTGTGGTGCAACAGTATGCAACTTCATGATTCTTCCACAACCGGAGCACACCGCTATCAACCAAGACACTAAATTGGAGAACTTGTTTCTAGCACCCGGTCTTTAGTTTGAGAAGGGGTTCTATAGAGTCTTATCAAGCTCGGATCACGAGCACCACCTACCCGCAGTCACCTACCCGCAGACTTCCTCGACCAACTACACACTTTTGGGGGAACAAATAGTGAGTTCTACCAAATAGTTCAAGAGGTGGGTCACGTGGTAGGAGGGATGAGTTTGCAAACAGAGGCGTTTGGGACTAGGTTGGACTCTATGAAAGGTACCATGCGAGTTTGGGGAGCTAGGTTGGACTCCATTGAGCGGGAAGTGAAATAGAAGTTTGTTATTACGGAGTAGAGGGCGGATCTATAAAAGGAGGCCATCGACCAATTGATCAAGAGATTCCATGTCTCAAGGCTTGATGGTTTTTTTTGGGACAATATTCCCATCGAGAGGCAAGAAATGAGACATGGAGAAAGGAGGAGGAGACGTGAGACAAGGTGCTTGAGGGAGGACCCTTCGAGGTCCCAAGTGTAAGTGCCACTACTTTTCCTTATCTCACTTATGATTTCTACCATTTCATTGCATGGGCACAATGAATGGTTTAAGTATGGGGGAGGGAGTAGTGAGGCACTTAGGAGTATTTCATCTCAAGATTCCTTTGTGTTTTGATTTAATTTTGTTTGGGGATGTTTTGGAGGCACTTTGGTGGTGTGCTTTGATTTTTAGGGTGTTAGCCTTTTATTTTGGGGATGATTTGGGAGAAATTTTTGGTGGTGTAATTTTTTATTTTTTTTTATCATCATGAAGTATGAACCCCATCTTTGGGGCATTTTGTATTACACAAAAAAATTGAAAATGAAAAATATAATATATATATACCCGGCTAAGTCGAAAACCCAAAAGACCGACTTAGGCAACAAGGAGAAAAGCTCATCTAGGTCAAAAGACCTAGGAAAAAAATAAGAGGCAAGGACCCGCTAGGTTGAAACACCTAGGCAAAAAATGAGAGACTGGTGTGGAAAAAGGTGAGGTCTAAGCTCAACATATGTGAATGCTAGGATGAAAACTCGAAAGGGCTCCTAGGAAAAAAAGAAAAATTGAGAGAAAATGGAAAATTTAAAAATGGAAATATCTCTTGGATTGTCATTGACGGCTTCTTTCGGCGGAGTTGGTTTGGCTTCACACTTATCACATGAACACTTTGCCTTTTATTGGATTAATTTTGGTGGATAGGTTTGGCTTCACACTTATCAGTACCTTTATGCATGTGTTAACCAATGCATTTGACACATTTGTTATCATGTTTTGTCGGTTGATTGCTATTTTTAGTTAGGTTTATATTGCAAAGGTTTAGGCGACCATTGTTGGTTTTCATATCTAAATCCCGAGTGTTTTAGATTTAATTGAATCTAATGGACACTTTGTCCTCACGAACACCTAGATATTCTTTTGTGAGCTTACTAGTAGGTTGTTCGTGAGGACTTTGGCATTATTTTTTAGAAGGCCATCCGCGAGGTTGGTTGAAGATATTTGAAGGCTATTTGCAAGAATGGTAGAAGATATTTGAAGGTCATTCGCAAGAATGGTAGAAGGTAGAAGGACACAGACCAAAAGATAGTAGTAGATAGGATTGAGCAAAAAAAGTGGATTCAGAGTTCAATAATCTCAAAAAAAAATAACAGCGTCATCAACCGGTACAAACCAGCCAACCGGCTGACGTGACAGCACCAGCCAGCACAAGTCTGCCGACCCGACGCAAACCAAACCCTCTAGCACGGGCCAAGCCTTCTAGCATAACCGTGCTAGAGGCACCTGGCATACTTTCCAGCACAACAATGTCACACCCTGTTAGCATGGATCATTGACATATCCCAGCACGTGTCACCCCAATCCTTCTTGAGGCTAAGTATAGACACAGATCGTTCCCTTTTACACAGTCTGGGTCATTTCAACTCCAAAAATGTGAAGATCAGCTCACCCGGGGTGCAAAGAATGACACAACCCACGCTGTTAAATTGATCAAGAAGTGCTTCCAGCCAACCACATGTGTCAAACGACACGAGGCAAACAATTCAGAACTTCAAAACGAAGGACCAGTCGATAGCTCATGTCGGTCGACATGGCTTGTGTCAGCATGAGACTACACGGTCGTGTTAGACCGATCAGCCTGTGTCAGCACTAGGCTACAAGGCTCATGCCAAGGCATACAGCCCGTGTCCGTGTCAGGCGACACGGGTCGTGCTAGCCCCCAGCTGCCACAATCGTGTCCAGTTACACAACCCATGCCATTTGCAACTGCTAGGGTTTTTTGGCCTATTTTGGGCCTTTTTCAATGCCCAATTCCATACTACTATGTATAACAACCTATTTCTACAAGGGTTTAAGTTTATGCTTATTTTAGACTCTTAAGAGTAGGGAAAAGAGAGAAAGGAGCTCTTTCTTCTCTCTAAAAATCTTTCTTTTCTTCTCTTTTTATTTGGCCCAAAGGCATTGAATCAAATGAAATATTTGGGTTCAATGCTTAAGGAGTAGTTAATTAACTTGGGGTTTGTATTTGTAATCATGATTTGGTGCTTGTTTTAGAAGATTCTTTATATCTGCCCATTTATATGTGTTTATATTATTATGTTGCCTTGTTCTTTATTTTCTTATGAATTGCATGATTTTCACACTAAGATTGGCACACACTGTAGTCTACTTTCATGTTGGCGCACTTATTGGTATCCCTCGGGGAAGGAAACCTAGATGTGCTTAGGGTAATGATAGTGAGGGACCGTATAGGTGTGAAAATGTGGGTCGCTAAGTGAAAGTTACGATCGACCTACACTAGTATAGCAAAAACATTGGCCTGAAGGGTTACTGATAGAGATAGAATTAGTAGAAAACTAGGGTCATCGTGAGTCGCAACCCAAGAGCAATCGATAAAATGCTTCACCCCCTTTGCCTTTGTAGGCCTAGGGAGAAGCCTTCGTGGTGTAGTGCCAAGAATGTAATCCTCTAGGGGAGATTCAGATTTGCACAGCAGGCAAGGCCATTGTTGCACTCCCTTAATTACGAAGGCGGCGCCAATGGAAGATTACATGCTCACCCTACATAACAGGTATGGGAAAGTGTTAACCATTGACCACACCACTTGTCAAAAACACTAGAATATACGTGTACATCTTGTATGTGATGGAATCGAGGTTTGAAACATAACACTGATACTCCCCAAGTGCTAGTTTAATATAGTTTCACTCTCTTGTGCTTTCACGTGATTGTAGTTGTTAGTAAACTTCCCCCCCCAATATGTTTTAGCAATACTAGATATTCCTAGCACGTGGTCGGATTGACAACCCGATAGTGGTTGTGTGTGGTCAACATTTAGATTCCTAACATCTTTGTGGACGACCCCGGTTTTACTACTATCTACCACATAGGTAACACAGTAGTACGAATGGGAGCAACAATATAAATTTTTATCTTTGACCACTTAGCCTCCTCTTGGGTTAGTGAGTAGATCTCCCGTGAAAAGAAATCATTTATTAGAGACTCCAGAAGGAGGCGGGCCGCTCGATATCAAACATGGTATGTGTATATGCTTCCCTTTTGCAGATTTGTTGCTTAGTTTGAGTTGTTCAATGGATTCTTGTGTAATTATTGGTAAAGTTTATAGTCCTCTATCCATCTGGGGAAAAAATAAATGACTTATGGTGACAATAGTTGTGCATCTATAGTTGACTACTTAGACACATGTTGAAAATATTATGGCTAATAGCTCAGATTTTGGTGTTTATAGAATAAAACTTAAAAGGTAATAAAACTTTGATTATCTATTCAGATGTGATCTATAATGGTGTATTTCTCTAATCGGTTGTCGAAGTGCTAAGCTTAATGTGATAGTCTCACCCTGGTTGTGTCATTCATATAATTTTTTGCAGTTTCATTGGAGAACTTACTTCTTCTCCAAGGCATTCTCGGTGAGTTCTCGCGCTTTTCATTATTTTTATTTTTTGAAACAAATAGTCGAACCTTTCTCATTAAAAGATAGGAATGCTTTACAATTTTAGCGATAAACTAGTACTGCCTCTAGTCTATCTTCTAT
>JAULKK010005159.1:0-10431 GCA_032355705.1 Rubia peregrina
GAACTCTGAAAAAGACAAGCTCTCATAGAAAAATGCAAGTTTTACGTAAGTAATGTAATACCTATTAAAAAAATTAGCGACAACAAACTACCTTAATGTAGCAATGTTTCTCTGCACAAAGTCACCAGTGATCAGGAATTACTGAAGTTCGAACTTCGAACCAACATGTCATAATTGTCATTCACTCAAACAAGTTAACTTCTTGAAAATTTGTGCGCAAGGAATCAGGCAATTTTTGACAGAAGAGAAAATATTCCGCACAAACCGACACCAAAACAAGACGCCAGAGACAATTATAGAATACCTGAAGAGCTAAGTCTATCTCATTCTGCCTCAGCAGCTCTGATAAAGTAGCCAACAAGTCGGCCTTCAAGAGCCTGCTGATTCTGGTCCGGAATACCTCTGCCAACTTATCAGCGGAATTGGCGAACTTGAGAGAATGGACAGCTTGAATGGCTTCCGGGCACAAAACTCTTGATTTCCACATGGGTTTTCTGGGTCCAACCTTCCTCAACCCACAGGTGATTGTGATTCTCGGTGAACATGGGTTGGGATTGATTTTCTGAGGGAAAATGTGAGTGTAACCCATTCTCAGTGACTCCATGGCAAAAGTGAACTGAGGATAGGTGGGAGGCAACTCCAGAGAGATGGAGGAGAGGTGCAGTTTTCTCTTTTCTTTTTCTCCAGAATTTGTTTAAAGATAGAGAATACAAAGCCAACTGGAATTTGGGAATTGTTGATAAGACTAACAAAAAAAGAAAAAGAAGACAAATAGAGTGGTTGGACCAATCATGAAAAATCTTATTTAAATTTTTTTAGAATCAAATTATAATTATTTATACACGGCAATATATTTTAAAAGTTTGTCAAAATTTAAAAAATTGTCGTTGCAATAAATGAAAACAATCAACACATTTAGTTACATCAATTATAAAATTATTCCGTCTAAGGGTTAGTCGGCCTAAAATAAAACTTTGTGAACCTTATTACTATTCCTTTGATTTTCCATTACAATTCTACGGTGTAAAGAGAAAGTCCCTTACATATGACATGTTCATATGAGAACTAATTGCAATTTAATAAATTGGGGAAATAAACAAAATTGAATTGGACCGGGTTATATCATTCACAAGTAGGATTATAAGATATCCTCCTGCATTTTCATTCTTATATGTCTTGCCTTCTTTACATTCTTTGTTATTTTTTTCCTTCTACATTATGCAACTGTCGTTCCTTTTACGCTTCTTCTCCATTCCAATCTCTATCGTTCCTTCTCCATTTTTTTCTCATTCTCTATTTCCTCACCACTTCGAGGAATCCTCCAACATCCATTCCTCACTATCTAAAGGTCGATCTCCGATTACTAATGCAACCTACAAGATGTTTAGATCCTAATGACGAATACCTAATTGAAATGGGTACAACTAAGATGTTCACGTAGCCTCTGCGTGGAGCAATTCAATCTACTGCATTGCAGTTTGATTTGAATGAAATGCAGATCAAATTGACTGAAATTTCACCTCCTACAGGTTAGACTGTTTCGAACTATATTCGTTGCGGTCTGCTTCCTCTAAATGATGGTGAAAGTTCCAACCGACGTTTGATTTCAAGTACGTGTTTCTTGCAAAATGTCTCCCGAATTAGATCTGGGTAGAAACTCTGACGCTTAAAATATTATAAAGTGATGGTATAAAATCTTATTTTACCATATGTCCTTTGCTTACTTATAAACTTTCTCAGTCCTACATTGTTGGGATGTTATTTGCCCTGCAGAACGTGTTTATCGTGGTCATCGTAATTGCTACACTTGTATATAGTGAGCACGCTCTTTCAATCGTGGGCTAAGTGGTAGCTATTTGTGCGGTCATGACTGAATGCTTTCCTGTGCGGATAATGTGCATCCTGTGTGAAACAACGCTAAAGGGTAGTCATGGATGCTTGCTTATTATGGGTACTTCGTTGAGCCCTGCGTGGGTTGAACCTAATGTTTGGGCCACATATATACTAATACTCAATAAGGTAACTACGAAAATTGCAAATATTTTGTTGTAGAATTGAACATCAATGAAATATCTGATGCGGAGAATGTATGAATTCAACTGCTATGAACATGTAAAAAACACGTGGCGAACATTATCAAAACTAACTTAATGATGCTGAATTTTTTAAAATGGAATATGCATTTGTTACCATACAATATGTATTGTTTATACTTAACAGGCATTTGATTTACAACCGTAAATATGAATTATAAAACTTTGTTAGGAGGTAGTGTATAAGTTAGGTTATGAATCATTTCTATTTTGTTAAATATACATATCTTAGTCTACAACTAGTATGTATTATTGTAATTAGAACAGAGGAGACTAAAATTGAAGTTTAAAATTGTCATGTAAATTGTGCAATGATTACTTTACAACATATCCTGTTTAAATGAAAACATTAATTTGATTTTAAAATGCCAGTTACTTTTATGAATAGCTAAACTTTTCCAGGAGGTAGTGCATAAGTTATCTTATGTAACGTTTCTATTTTGTTAAAACATGCATACTTTAGCACACAACTAGTATTTCTTATAGCACATGGAACATAGGTTACATAATTTTGTAGTTTTTTTTAAAAATTCATAAACACTGCATTTAACATCTTACAACATGTACTGATTACATTAAAACATGTATTTGTTTACGATTTAAATCAGAAAGATGTTATGGAAAGTCTTTCTAGCGTGAAAGATGCTACTAAGTACATTACAAAGTTCCCTAATTTAAATCAAATAGATTTACGGAAAGTCTTGCTAGCATGAAAGCAAAAGATTTAGAAGCATTGCATAATTTGTATAAAAAACATGCAATTGCTCTTGGTTTCAGGTACATGAGAGGTTTTCAACATCTTAACAGTAAAGGAAAGATACGAGATAAATACTACAACTACTCATGTTCTAGTCAACCAAATAGCTCCGAATGCGACATTATCAGCCCTATGACTTGTGTAGATCATGAAGGTAGCTATGTAACAAAAAGGAAGAGAAGAAGAAAGGACATGGTCACAAAAATAGGTTGGCTAGTTGAGCTTCGAGTTAAGCTATAGCAATATTATTATATAGTGACACACCACATAACAAAACATAACCATGAGTTAGTAAGACTATCATGGTCGTTTCTGAATAGGAGTGAAAGAAAGATTATAAAGGATTCATGCCTTTCAAAGCGGGAGGAGAAGAAAATATAGAGCATACCATGAAATATCACCTTAACTTTGTGACTCGACTTAGAATGAAATAATTTGAAAGTGAAGATGCTCATAATGTTGTCCACACACTGTTAGAAATAAATGACAAAGACAAAGACACTGATTTCTTCTTCAAGGTGAAATGTGATGAAGAGACAGTATTGTCTGCCGTATTTTGGAGAGATTCATTGATGCTGAAGGATTAGAAACTATATGGAGATGTCACCATATTTGACACTACCTACAGAAAAAACAAATACAACTTGATTTGTGAGCCAATAGTTGGGATCAATAATCATTGGAAAATCATGATGTTTGCTTGTGCTTTTATAGCAAATAAGTTGGCTGACACTTTTGTATAGCTTCTGAACACATTCAAGAAGTCCATGGAAGGGAAGGAACCTATCACAATATATACTGATCAAGATCCTGCAATGGCCAGAGCAATATAAGAGGTACCCACTAAAAATAAAATACTTATAATTTATTACTTACATAATGATCCTAATAATATACAAGAGATTGAGCAAAAACTTCTGCATTTGGAGCTGAGTGTACAAGATTGGAGCCGTAGGATCAGCTTCAGTTATTCCACTTTTGTAAGGTCTGCATCATTTTAAACAAGGAAACCAACATATACCATACAAATAAAGTAGCATAGTAACATAAAAGACTGGGCTCAGGAGAGCTTATTACAAAAAGATATGGTTTAGCGTAGTAACTGAAGAGACTGAGAGGTAGCAGAAACTTATCAGTAAATTGAGACTATGATCAGGTTTTACAAGATTCAAATTTTGTAAGTGTAAACACATGTCAGTCTCTTCCTATGCTAAATAAAAAACCATATATGTAAGCTCATGTCCAAAAACTACATAAATCAAGCATATATCAAATAAAATACCTCATATTTGGAGCATATATCAAACAACTTGTTTAGAGCATATGGCAGGTCAAAGTTTCACGTACTTAATAATATACAAGAGACCAAACCATACCAGTTTTGTGATACACAACATACAAATGGAAGCTTGTTAGAGCTGAATAGATATTGCATGTAATAGCAGCTCCTACGAATTCAATCATCTGCATTTAACAAAACCTTAAAACATGTAACCCTAGAAGCAACCAGTATCACAATATAAATAATCTTAATGTGAGAGATAGGATCCCAAATCCTTCCATTCCAAGAATACTTCTCAGGCTCCTGTCAATATCATTGTAATTTATGAGTCCAAAAGGTTCTTAAGGGTTCATAAGGATTTTTTTGAGATATAATTAGCAGTTGAGTTAGCTTCCCATTAAACGAATCGAATTCTATGATTTCTATTGGGGGTCAGCTGATTAATCTTATGAGCAATCAACAGAGAAATTATGTGATTGTGGTTCAAAAATGAAGTTTGTGGCAACTTGAAAATTAGTTTGGATTACTGGCAGGGGAAAGCCTAATCTGACCTAATTTGGATGGCCATTCTAATTGTGTAGAGTTCAACATAGAGGGCATTGGGTGCTTTGAAAGGGATGAAGAAAGCATGAATAAAGTACATGTATTGTTTCTTATTATCAGGCCAACATTTGCAAAATTGGAAATGGGGATAAGGATGCATCTACACTTATTTTTAAACCTGAAATAGGTTTCCCCATATAGTTATAATGATTTTCTTTTTCATTTTTTCCTAAACAAGGAGATAATACCTTTCATAGTCCAGAAAGAGTCATTTTGGTTGCAGCCAGTTAAAGGAAAAACATAAAGGGTGTGAAAGGCCAAATCTTTATTTTGCTCAAGGACTCATGTGGCATTTGATTTAATTGATTCATATAGATTAATATTCCTATGTTTCCATAGTGACTAGAGTGTTAACAGTTCTAGAAGCTTAACAATGAAAGTATGTATTTTTGTTAGGCCTTTATAATGCAAATAAAATGAGACTTTGTCCCAGATATTGGAGAAATCCATGTTTCTGATCATCATTAAGTTGTGAACTAACTCCCAGATTGAGACTTGCATTCTATAAAGATTAAACTATCTAAAATGCAAGTTCATTAAAGAGTATAAAGATAATAATAAGGAGACCCGGGGACATATGCTTCACATATTTAGCTATTCCCTGATCCTCAATTTATGTTTCAATTATAGAAGTAAGTTCTATCACATTTCCTTGATCACACGATGAGGATAACTTGAATCATTGAAACCTATCCCCGCCTGTTACACACAACATATATCCCCTCAATCACATCTCACCTCACACCTAAACACAATCTTAACATTGACTAATGACCTAACCAACCATAAAATGAAATCTTTCCAGGTGCATTCTCGACCTTAGCACTAAATCATGGCATAATCTCAATTAGTTTTCATCTTAACCTTAATCATGAAATAATCATAAAAATTAAACACAAACCATGATTATCAAAGGATTGGATAAAGAGAACCAAAATCTCACAATACATTAGCTAAACATGCTTAAAAAATGTCCACAAGCACTAATTTATCCAAGCCTAGCCAAACCCGTAAAAATTTTACCCATAGAACATGATTAAAAAAAAATGAAGGAAGAACGATAAATGTTCAAACTAGGGTTTTTACCCATAATTTTGACACTTTGTCCGATGGACAAAGAGAGGCTTCTATAGGTGGGAAGAGTGAAATTTTAATGCAGTCGGTTAAACTCTAGTCAACGAGGCCGTCACGGGCCGTGCGCATCTGCATAATCCACGACCTAGAGCTTGTATTCTGGTCTTCACTCCTATTCAAGCTATCTTCTACCACAGCCCACGAGCTGGACATCCATTGGAAGCTAGGGCACAAACTAATGGTCGTGGACCTTGCACATATGCACATATCACGACCGAAGGCCTTCTCATTCTCCTTCTCTTTCCTCTGCTTCTTTTTCTTCATCTCATCACTCCTACTCAAGCTATCTTCTACCACTTTTTTAGTGGCCTTCATTCTTATATCATTCTTTTGAATGACCTTATTCTAATGATTTGATCTCCGCTTTGCATCCGAAACTTCAACTATAGATCCAATCATAGAAGGAATTACCTAAACAATGAAAAACTTTACACAATAAAATAATTAAAGTGTAAACCCATAACAGGTTATTCGGACACCCTTCTTGGTAAGGAATTCAATTTCCTAACTAGAAACCTACAAAAAAACAAAAATAATGAGTGTCAGTTGTGCTAAAGAAGATAACATAAATCAGTCTCATCATGAAGTTGATCATCGACCTGTCATTTTAGATTGTTGTGGTTCTCTGTATCGTGTCCATAGTCTTTATGGAAAGTGTAGTACTATTATTTTGACCTATTGTCTGGAGGTTCTCCCATTGGGAAAGATTCGCGAAATAACTCTTTATTGCACTATCAGATTTCTTTTCTTAACTTCGTTACCATTGTCTCATGTTACGCGGTGCTACCAATTGCTATATCTTTTTCCTCTTACTAGCAAGGTTCTTTCCCCCTGTTCGTTGCTCATTTCCTAGTCTCTTCTCATGTTTGAAACCTAACTGACTCATTATTACAAAACACAAAATAGCGAACATTCTTAAAACACGCGTGAATCAAATGAAGGCACCATAAAAAAATTGCTAAGAATTCAAAAAACCTATGGATCCAAGTGAATAATTTTTGATAGAATTGATGCTCTTCGAAAACTAAGTAACTCTTATTAGCTCCTTCGGGGAATCCCATCCTCCATGAGTTATCGTGGGCTTAATTAGCAACTCTGATTAGCTCCTCCAGGGAATCTAATCTCGAGAAAATGACTACTAAGCCCGTGACAACTCATAGAGGATGAGATTCCCTGAAGGAGCTAATGAGAGTTGCTCAGTTTCCGAAGAGCATCAATTCTATCGCAAATTAATTACTTGGATCCATGGATTTTTTGAATTCTTAGGTATTGTTTTATGGTTCCTTCATTTGATTCACACATGTTTTAAGAATGTTGGCTATTGTGTGTTTTGTAATAACGAGTCAGTTAGGTTTTAAACATATTCAACAAATGGAAGTATTATAAAATCACAACTAAAAAAATAGTGCACAAGTTGATGAAGATATAAGATGCACACTTCTATATGTAAGAATCACCGCATTATAAAAGAAATTCTAGAAAAAAAATTAGTTTTTGCAACAATAATTTTAATTAAAAATGCAATAATAAAAAAATATTCCACAATTAATGCATCTAAATGTGGTCAAGAAACACAGCGCATTGCGCGGTGTACATCATGCTAGTATTATCTATTTGCTGGGTACAATTTCAGACTCCCAGGTTATCAGTCTCGCTACCGATGAACTTATTGAAAAAATCACCTATCTTTTGTCTGAAAGCTTTTACGAGTGAATTCCACATAATGAAATGGTCAAAGACCAAAACCATTCCAATAAGAGGAAAACAGATGTACAACTTGATGTGCATGGAGCTTAATGTGTAAGTGGCAAAATAATTACGGTGAAAGCAAAACAATGCACAATGCAAGTTACACTCTACAACTGATTCTTATTGTTTATTGCTGAAGGTGGCCAGGAAAATCTTCTGCCGCTTGTTTCATCGGCTTGATTATTTCCTGTCATTCCATGTACATCATCGCTTTCTTGCGTATCAATCTCCTGGTTTCAATGCTTCTGCTAGTTAGGATTCGGTTCTCCAATGAGGGGGTAACACAATCAAAATCATCAGATATCCTTTGTAGAGGATCTTTGTTTGATCTCATGTTTGTTTAAGAACCGACTCTCAAGTTTTGAAGTGTGGCAAATGACTCTTTCATTGCAGACATGGCTTCGAAAAAGCGTGTGCATGAAGATAAAACAACAGGAATTGGATGAAATATTTCCTGTTAAAGAAACTCTTATGGTAGATACTGGTTGCATCAATGTGCAAAAGATAAGGAACAAGTGACATAAGGACATATGTTGAATATGGTACACTGAAATTTAGGGGGAAAGTTAGGGAACGGTATAAACAGTAGTAATACTCAAGGCATCTACAGTAACCATTAGAATCACAGTCAAAACAAGGAATGCATGTGTAAATTATTTTTCATTCAATTAAGCAAGGGGATAAATAAGGATTCGCAATACTAAAGACTAATCAGATTCCTAAATTTTGTGGAGATTATAAAATAAGAGAAGGCTTCTAAATCTTTCTCCATTCATGCTGAAAATGATAGATTTTTTAAGTGAATAAATTTAAACTCTGAAAATATGAACAAATTAATTTAATTCTCCAAAAGCACTGATTCTATATCCATAATTTTCATAGCTCTTATGTTTCCAACCATACTGAAGTACATAGAGTTCATAATAAAGTTCATGCAGATCAGTCACAAGCACCTTCTTTTTCAAGTTCCAGTTCTTTGATGAGATGTCGTGATGTAACGTATGTTTAAGATGGGAAAAAATTTCATCATACTCAAAGAATTCATACGTGTTCATGTTTCCATGCTTGACACTATATTGGAATAGAAGTTCTAAGCACTAATTCTCACTAGTGAAATGAATATCATAAATTCCAAAGCATTCATATTGAATAAATTACAATGACCTCAATCATCTTTAGTTGTGAACATGAAGCAGCTAGTTAACATAGTTCAATTTATTTTGAAAGAAAATAAGCAAACTGGATTGTTACAGTAATATTGCAGAGGCAATTTGAACAGTCAAACAAACTGGATGAAAATTGCAGTTAAAGACGAGAATGAAGGAAAAGCTTAAATTTTGAGCCAAATAAACATCAGCATGAAATACCACATACCCCTCATTATGACGGCGGTTCCTTAAAGTTCTGAGTCCACTGAAAATATGTGATTGATGATGTCAAGAGGCCATAGTCATTGGCAGCCTTCATCAACAATTTTGAAAATTGTTTATGCCAAAATGCAATGAAAAATTATAGAAAAAAAGCCAGTTATCATCAAATTGAAAGTGCAGACTGTAGAGACCCAGTAGCTTGCGATACTGTATGAGGTACACCAAATTATCCAAAAAGAAATGCGACTAAGCTCAAGTAATGCAAACAATATTTCCACACTAAAGCTGAGGGTATATTTCAATCTGTTGCACTTGAACTGGTGTCATAAATCTGCTAAAACCTTACCAAAGTAGTCTAAACTTAACTTTGCTTCTTTAAAGTGCTTCAAATTAAACCTTTTCCAAACTTCCTTACAGAATAGTTTAGGGACATAACATCAGGTCATATTGCAAGCCATTTAACTGAGAATATTTTTCTTATGACTAGAGGTGACAATTGAGCGAGATTAAGAAGAAATGAGGTGAGAAATTAATAAATGGATAACTAAGAGGATTGCTATTTACAGTCCCTATTTTACTTCATGCAGTCCCAATAAGTATGAAAAAGGAAAAATATACCCATGATAGTATTTTGTGACAAAATGTGGAAGCCCAATCATAGTTTTCTTATCATCAAATAAATGCTCAACACTTATTATCTTTTCCAATAAAAACTCCACCCACATTTCAAACAAAAATTATACCAAAAATCACATTTGTATGTTGAAGAAATTTAAATATGGAACAAGTATGTACTTTAATTTTTAGATTTTTCTAATTAGATTATTGAGTTAATGTTATTATGTTTTTTAAAATTTAAAAATTCATCCAAAAAATGGCTGGACACACGATCTGTGTGTCCGCTTTGTGTGCCCAGACACACAAGTATTGTGTCCAGATTACACATAGAGGACAAACAGATCTCGTGTCCGAGCCTCTTCACGGACGCCCATTTTGTGTCCTGACCTCTTGGTTGATGCATGTTTTGTGTGTTCGGATCTCTTGGCGTACACACGTTTTGTGTGTCCTGGACCCTTGGCGGACTCGTATTTTTTGTGTCCTATCTTTTGGGCGGACACACTATTTTTGTGTTCGTAAAGTTTGTGCCCATTCTTTTTATAATTTTAAGTAAATTTATTCTAAAATTTATATGCCATATATTAATTCATTATATTTTCCTAATATTTAGATTGATGACCATGAAATATTGGAAGAAGGTGATAGAGACTACAAAGACATTTTCATGGGAGAAAGTTTGCTGATTTGAAAGAAGTTGTGACTTGGGCGAAGGGTAAAGCAAAAGAGCACAAATTCAACATAGTAAGGTCTTCGAGGAAGAAACACAATTCAAGAAGAATTGATGTGTCTATTCAATGTTGCCATAGCGGAATACCTTGTAATGAA
>JAULKK010005170.1:0-10430 GCA_032355705.1 Rubia peregrina
CACACTTCTCGCCACCCCGTCTCCGACCCAAACTCCCCCACCACTGCCGCACCATTCATCCCGGAACCACTCGGCCACCATTTCAAGCGCCGCTCAGCCAAACATCGGAAAATCAAGACCCACCACCCCCGCAGAATCCTAGCTTCACGTTCATCGCCACATCCGCTCTGTCGCCAGCCAGGCCACCGTGATCCGCTCCGACCCAAACTTCTCGCCACCACTGCTCCGACTCAAACTCTTCCACCACTGCCGCACCATTCATCCCGAAACCACTCCGCCACCATTTTGAGCGCCGCTCAGCCAAGCGCCGGAAAATTAAGACCCACCACCCCCGCAGATCCCTTCGACGATAAATTCCCTTCGGCGATGAGGCTTTGATTTCCTCCAACGATGAGGGCATCGATTCTCCCTCTCCATAACACCGACGAGATCCACCTCCGCAAATCCACCGGCGAGAGCTTTTGCCAAGACTCACCGACGGACTGGAATAAATGGCAAAAACAAAGAAGAAACGGCGATGAGGGCGGAAGAAACGAAGAAAATGAAGAAGAGAAAAATGAAAGGGAATGATTTAGGGGGGTAGAAATGTAATTTCAACAATTTGTATTTTTTTATAGAGGGCAAAATAGTCATTTCACTTAATTATGCCCTTAAACTGCCGGAAAAGGTTATATTTGCACATATACTAACTATCTAGGATTATATTTTCACTTTCAATTATCACAGGGTTATATTTGCACTTTCCTAAATTATGTAGGTTATATATGCACTTGGCTCTAATTAAATTTACACAGTATACTAAATTGAAACTAATGTAAATTGTAAATATATTTAACTGAACTATAAATAAGTTCAAGAGAACAAAAACCTAATAATTATTTTCAATAGTTATTTTTAGAGATGGTCTCCTGTGAGGCAGCCTAAACCTTAGGCAAGGGTCTTTATACAATTCTAATTATATCCTAGTTTCAGGGACCTATCGCTAATATTTTTTTCAAGGGATTTTTTGTCAAATTTTCCCCCATCATTTTCCCACCATATGCAATTTGTAAAATAATCAAAAAAATTAAAAAACGTTAAAATAGTATGATCATCGAACTGAAAATTATATACATCAGCAAAAAATAGCAGAATATCAACGAAAAATCATTAAACATCAACTAAAAATTTGCAGCAAAATATATATGTAAAAAATAAAACAACAAAAAATTGAACAAACGTCGACTACAACTCATAAAACATCAACTAAAAATCATAAACATAAGAAAAAAACACTAAAAAAAACCTATGTAACCCAAAATTGCAAACATCAACTCTTATCATGTGGAACTCACCGAGGAAATGAAAAACATCAACATGAGAGAATTAAAAAAATATCAACCCATATAACCCAAAAAAACTACAAAACATCGATTCATATCAACTAAAACTCACCCGAAAAATGAAAAAAAATCAACATGAGAAAAAAAACTAAAAACATCAACAAAAAACTACGGTACCTCAAGAGTATAAATTATTCTCTCAAAAAGTCATAAAACGTCAATTTGTTTTTTTTAAAAAATTACAAATATCAACCTATAACACCAAAAAGGTACGAACATCAATTTCTAACACCTGAACCTCATTCTGAAAATGAAAAAAAAACATTATTATAAAAAATATGACACAACAAACATCAACTCCAATTACCAAAACCTCAACTTGAAAATGAAAAATATCAATATAAGGAAATTTTTTAAAACTACAAATATCAATCCATATCACCAAAAAAAACTACAAAACATCAACGCATATCAATTAAATCTCACCTGAATAATGAAAAACTTCAACATAAGAGAAAAAAAACTACAAACATCAACAAAAAACTACAATACCTCAACAATAAAAAACTACAAATATTAATCCATATTACCAAAAAAACTACAAAACATCAACGCATATCAATTAAATCTCACCCGAATGATGAAAACATCAACATAAGAGAAAAATAGCTACAAACATCAACAAAAAGCGACAGTACCTCAACAATAAAAATTCTTCAAAAAATGCCTAATCGGATTTTAACCCAGGTCTCCAATCTCAAAGCATGGAGTAACAACCACTACACCAAAGACTCTCATTCAACATACAGCCAGTCAAATAATATTAAATCTCAGCATGTAAATCAAGAACATTAACTCTTCAAAATGAAAGGCAAATTGAATTTCAAACTCAAGACCTTTGCCTCAATATCAATGATACTAACCACCACTCCAAATAGTTATTGTCGAACATTATCTCAGTCAAACACAAATAAACCTCAACATGTCTTTGAAAAATTAAAAAAATGACATTAAACCTCACCTCTCACAACTAGAAGCTCATTTGTCGTCGCCTCCGCCATCCGCCGCAGTAACGTGAGCCACACGCGCCGCGCAACAAGCATCATTCCCAAATTGAGCGCGTGAATCTCCCGCACTCATCTTCTTCAACATTGAACCCTAGCGCCTTCGACTCTGAACCTTGCACCGTCGACTCTGAAACCTGGTGCCCTCCTCACCGTTGCTTTCACAGACAGAGAAGTGTCGTCGTCGCTGTCGCATCGATTTCTCCTCATTGTCATCTTCGCGTCGATTCTCCTCGCTGTTAAAGAAGATCAGACAGAGAAGTGTCGCCATTGTCGTCGATTGCTTCTCGTCGTTGTTGTCGCGTTCGAAGAAGTATCGCCGTCAGGAGCAGAAGAAAAAAATGTGAATTGCCGGCGGTTACCCTAGCTCCTTCACATCGTCGCTATGTTCCACCAGCAACCGCCACCGAGAACCAGAAGAAGAAGAAGCGTCAAATTGCCTAGAATTCTAGCGTCAAATTGTAGAGAATTTTGGCGTCAAATTGCATGGAATTCCGATGGACAGAGAGATCGGTCGTTCCTGGTGAATTTTGGCAGAAAATTGACGGAAACCGTTGGCCGGTGGCGGTTTTCGATGGGCGATCGGAGAGAAGAAAAAAAATGAAAAATCTTATTTTTGTGTGATATATATATATATATCATTTTGATAATTGCTCGGTAGGTTCCTAAATGTTTAAGCATATTTTTAAAAAAATCTCTTCCCAAATGAAATTTCTTATAATTGCATAATAATCCCTAACTAAAGTTTAGGCTGCCAAAAATAAGATTTTCTGTTTATTTATTAAGAAAATCTCAAAAAGATGATCTATTTATAATCTAATGGACAAATTACGGTAATTTTTTGTTTAAAAATATTTTTAAAAAATTTAAATACTGTATTTTAAAAGTTAAAATATGCATTAAGGTGATATTATATAAAATATATAATATTTAACTAAAAAATACTTTACATAAATTTAAAAGTTCAATGTTTATTTTAACAAATGTAGTAGGTAAGTTAAAAATATAATAAATAATCATAAATTAAAAATGACAAAGTCTTTTATAAAATGGTTTAACACCGAGGCCAGGGATTAATTTGCAAAGTATTCAGCATGGGGTTTTTCAAATTAAAGTTTAAAAAGTGCAGTGGCTGGGTGTGTAATTTTGTTGATTTACATTTTAGTCCATGTAAAAATAATAAAGTTTTCACATCCCTCTCTCACTTTCCCCATACAAAATTTCTGAAAATTTTATATGTTAGCGAGTGTTGTATGTTAAGGTATTGGACAAATTAGATGATGCCACGTAATCTATAAATTCTATATTTAGTAAAGTGTGTGGTTTTTTAGGAAGTAAGAAGTGATTTGTAGAACACATGACAGAATCTGATTTGCCCAACAGCCTAACATACAACACTTGCTAACATATAAAATTTTCTACAAATTCCTTCGCCTTTCTGCATCTTCTCTTCGTCATTTTCTTTGAGCTCAAAATCTCAACTGCACACATGCTCCTTTCCTTCCAATTAACCACACATCATCTCCATTTTTCTTCCTCCTTTCTTGTGTGCAGTGATTTGTAGAGATCTTTGGGATTTTTCTGTGAATTTTTCATCAATTTTGTCACTTTTAACCTCGATTTCCGGCGATCTAACTCAATTCGACCTTCATTTTGTGTGTATCTTCGAAGGTAATGTCTTCGCTCGGTTTTTTATGCATATTTTGTTGTATTTTATTTAATTTTTTGGTTAATGTGATTTTCTAGGGATTGTGTATGTTAAATTGAGTATTATTATGCTTATTTTGTGGTGTTTGTTCGTTATGTAGTTCAATCGTGTTTTATTGTGTGTTTTAAAGTTTATTTTTTCACAGTGTTAATAATTGGGGATTTTTTTGTGTGTTTAGTGAATTGTTCTTAGGGATTTGTGCTAATTTTTTTTGTTGTTGTTGCTGTTTCTTAGATTTGTAAGAAGACTTGCCTCACTGCTGCTGCAATAAAAAAGGAAGGAGGATCTATAAGTTTTATTATTTTTCAGTAGTGATGTTTTAGATATTGTTGTTGACGTTTCTCATTTTTCTGTTTGATGTTTAGATTTTAAGTATTCCCTCTGTGTTGGTGTAATGTTTTAATTTCAGTGTTTAATACTTGTGTTTTTTTCATGCTTAAATGTGCAATTAATGTTTAGTTTTCATTGTGTGTGATATCTTAGGGTTTTGATACGATTTGTGCTAATTTTTGTTTTGTTTTTGCTGTTTCTTTGATGTTTAAGAAGACTTTCCACTATTGGTGCAATCATTAGGGAAGGAGGATCTGTAAATTTTATTATTTTTCAGATGTGATGTTTTACATACTGTTGTTGACGCTTCTGGTTTTCTTTTTTATATTTCGTGTTTATATTTCATGTTTTGCTATCTGTGTTGGTGTGATGTTTTAGTTTCAGTGTTTGATGCTTGTGGTGTTTTCATGCTTAAATGTGCAATTGATGTGTAGTTTTGATTGTGTGTGATATCTTAGGATTTTGTTACAATTTGTGCTAATTTTTGTGTTGTTGTTGCTGCTTCTTAGATGTTTAATAATACTTGCCCAAATATGCTGTAATCAAGAAGGAAATAGGATCTGTAAGTTTCTTTTTCTAGCTGTGATGTTTTAAATACCGTAGTTGATGTTTCTGATTTTTTGTTTGATGCTTCATGTTTAAGTTTTAAGTATTGTAATATGTGTTAGTGCGATGTTTTAGTTTCATTGTTTGATGTTTGTGGTGTTTTCATGTTCAGGTATGCAATTGATGTTCAATTTTGATGTTTTGATATTTTAGTGTGTGTTGTTGATGTTTTTAAATTCTGATATTGATATTTTATATACTGTATGCGATGTTTCTCAATGTAGTTGTCATTGATGCTATGTGTGTTATTGTGATATTTTAATTTCATATATTGATGTGTTTATTACTGCATGTGATGTTTTATGTTCATTTCATAGGAATACTTTCCAAGTCAGAGCTCTACGATGCCATTGATGAGATAATACAAAAAATGCTATGGGGAATCATGCTCCTAAAGGTATTCCCTTGAATAGAGAATCGTAGTCGACCTTTGATCTGTGGGTTGATGGAGTATGAGAGTCATCCTCTTCAAAACCCGTAGGAGAAGGCAAAGTCTGTGTAAAAACTAGTGGTGAAGGGAAACAAGTCGGAGAAAAAACTGAATTTGATTGTCTAGAATGTATTTTTTTGACACGATTTTTCAGTTATGATCGTTGATTTTTAGTGTTGAGGCGCTTGATTGTTATTGATATTTTAGTTTGATTTGATTTTTTTTGGTTTTTTTGTTAGCGATTTTTAGGGCATTTGAACCCTTTTGTAATGAACAATGTTTAATGGTTCGATAGTTATGGCGATTGACATTTTCACTGGCTGACGTAAAACTTAAATTAAATGTTTTCAATTTTTATATGCTAATTTTTTTGTGCCAGTGATCATTTATTAAATTCATTCAATTTTGTGTTATCAGTGTTTGATATTTTATGTCTTATTCATCTGAAATATATATAAAGTGACACGTATCATCTTAAATTTGTAAAGTATCATGTAAAAATAAAAAAAACATATCGGTGGATAGAAGTGGAACGTCAAAGAAGTTATTTCAAATGCAACACCAATAGAATGTATATTTTTAACACTTGTTTGAGATATTTTCTTTTTGATTGGTGTGCTAACTTTTCAGCATGTTATTTCAAAAATTGATATTGATGTTTCTTAATTTTTAATGTTAGATTTTTATTATACGTATTTTGATGTTTTAATAGTGTGAATTGAACTTTTAAATTTTAATATTGATGTTTTAATATTTTCATTTGATGTTTAATTATTTTTTATTTAATGTTCAGTTATTCAAAATTCGATGTGTATTTTTAGTATTTTATTTTGATGTTTATTTATTTTCATTTGATATTGAACTTATCAGTATTTATATATAATTTTAATTAACTTCATTTGCTGTTCTAATGTATTAGTATGATGTTAGTTTTAGTTATTGGGATCAAATTAGCCCAACAAAAAATCTAATTCTAAGCCCAAATTTTAACCCAAATTTGACCCAATTTGATCCATCACCTTCGCCCGCCTGAGCCTTCCTCCTGCCCAATTATGCAAATCATCGTCAACGACGGCGCAACTTCTATCTACGCTGCAACCAGTTTCATCGGGGATTGTCAAAATAGTTTTGGAGCACCTCGAATCGCCGGGAAGTGTAGAAGGCATTGAATCACCGTGAATCGCCAGGAGTGTAGAAGGTATCGAATCATTGCGAATTGTCGGAGACAATGAAGAAGGCATCGAAGGTGCGAAGGAGAAGCTCCAAGGAGGAGACGATGGTAGAATTTGCCGAACGAGGGAAGACGGAACATGACAACGACGAGAACGTCGCTAGTTCGCCGTAGCGAAATCGAAGAAAAATTAGAGCTGCCGGAGGAGAGCTACTCTTATTTCTTTGTTCTATCCAAATCTAGTATTACTTCAATTTTTCTAATTTTTATTTGTAATATAAAAGACATCTATACTTAAAAATAATAGATAAAACAGTTGACAACTCTAATTTGCAAGTTGCCACCAGCTACCCGAAAAACCCCTAGAGCTGACCATGTTAATTGTTTTTTGCCGGATGTGATCATCCAAATTTAGAACTTCAAATCTTGTTTCTCTTTCTTTTATTTATATGTTAATCTTTTGCACTGGAACATCATGGATTGAATGGCGGAGGTGGGAGATTTGAGGTTTCAGATCCAATTTGACTCCTTCTCTTGGTTCAATGAAAACGGCTATCAAACGAAATTGTGTGCTTCGTTGTACACGTTGGGACCATCTTTTTTATTTTATTTTAAAGATTACATACAAGCAATCAATTACATATTACCATTATAATGTAGGACCTAACTAGGAGATACCACCATTGAATCTGTTAAAACTCAGTGAAATATGAAACTCCATCCATTTGAATTGTCAGGGACGCCCTCCTGAGAACACTCAAACGCTGCACTACCAACGAACCGCCACCACCAAAACCGGAACCACCACGATCTCACCATCATCGACCACCTGCAGGTTGGGAAATTACAACGGGGATCACCGACACGGTCCCATGACGATGTGTAATCTCCATCAAGAAATTACTCTAATATTCACAATTCTTGCTGGGAGTGTGTTTTAAACCCTAGACCTCTGAATTATAGGGAGTGTGAATAACAACTAAACCAAACCCAATTCACACGTTGGGACCATCTTTGATTGCGGAAATTCTTATTGCATCTCATTTTTCTTTTGTCATATTCTTCTCGATCGGTTAATTTATACAAAATCGAACTGAGCCAAAAGGATATTAATTTAATTTAATTTAATTGATATAGTATAGAAGTGAATTACTAATAAGAATTCTATTTATTAATGTAAGAATAGCCATTAACGATTTTATTACTAGGTAGTTGAAATATTTTTAACCTGAAATTACCGTTCTATCATATTTCTGATATCAGAACTTATTATTGGATCTCAACCTTAGCAAATGACGATTTTGACACACTAAAATGCGGGACTTGTTATTGATGTTCAATAACGTTGGTTTGATCACTGCCGTTCTCTTGGAAAATCAACGGTGCCATGTAATGACTGTCGCATATTGTATTTGTTCCGAGATCATAACAGGGTTGATCCTGTAGCAAGATAATGAAGTGTTTAGTTACATTCACGGAAACTATGGCAGTTTTGTCTAATTCGGTTAGTGAAGGATATTGTTAGATCCGCCGTAACGTGTATTTTCTAAACATTTTTTTTCATGACTTATTATATGTAATTAAATTTATTTGTGGTAAAAACATGTATTGAAGATTATAATAAAAATTATTTAGTTACAGATGGGATGGAGAGTACGAAGAACGGAAAATATTTTTTTGCATGGAAAAAATAAATCTAGAATGTAATGATTTATTTTTAAAAGTATAAACATTACTTCTACCAGGTCAAAATTAGTCAAGACCCAATATTTATATTTTAGTTTGGTTTGATTATTAGAAATTGGAATGCATTAGTTAAGGCCCAAATTTATTTTCTAAATCTGAATTGAAATATATTGGATTGATAAGATTTTGGGTCTTCTCTTTCTTCATCTTATGTCGTCTTTTTCATCTTGTCATATGCCCGACTTCTTCATCTGCTCCTAACCCTGCAATTCGATTCCGATGATGACCAACACTGCATTTTTTTTCCAAATTTCTCAACTACCTTGGCTAGCCAGATGCTTAAATCATCGCCAGGGCAGAACTCTCACCAATCTTAGGTGCTATAAGAGTGAGAATGAAAAATACTTCCCTTACAGCCTAAATTTTTCCGCCATTGATTGAAACCTATATCGAAACCATTACTAAATGTATAAGAATTACTCCCTCGTACACCGTATAGCTTTCAAAACCATGATCAGTGAAGGAACTCACATTTGGTCATTCTTTAAGAGTCTGGGAGGGTTCTCATATTGAAACATTGTTAGCCATTACAGAGGTTGAAACACCATCTTACATTTAAGTGCCATATAGCGCTGCCTTGGTGCCAATACCTTTGTATATGTTTCAGGGAATATGCTTCCAAACTTGGAAAGGGCATGCACATCGTTTTATCAATTTAATTATAATAGAGCTCCTCATAATTGTGAAGGGTGCTGGAGGTGTTGGGTCTTGTTGTTGATGGTTCCTTTGTAAAATGTAATGGGAGGTATTTAATAATTTTTTATCTTCTTTAGTTCCAAGGTATTGATTTGTGTAATATGCTTTGGAAATTTATTTTGGGTGTTGCTCAATCAATGATTTTTTGACATACTTTTATATATTGGTTACTACCTCATGTTGTGTGTTTATAACATTCATAATTGAACCTATGTTGAACACGTGTCGTGTTATATGTAGGCTTGATAAGATTAATGAACTGTGCTAGCATTATTTCATCCGACCTAATTAAGAACCTCGTATGAGTAAGTTCAACTGGATGAATATTATATCAAGGTGACTTCTTACCATGCAAGGATGAAAACATCTCATTCATTTATTTTTTGTGTAAAGATTGCAAAACTGATGTTTATTTAGGGATACATTGTATGCGTGAACATATGACATTCAAGGATTTCGAGGGATCATGTACGAGGTAGATTTGGCATGGTGAACGTGGGGATATAAGTGGTGATGTCCACTGCCATCATCAATGAACACCCTTTTGATGAGTGTCTGGCCCACGATTGCCGCTATTACCAGCGGGTCAGAATGAGGTGTTTGACTGGGGACTGCATCCTGCTCAGAGAAGGTAATGGTCTCATCCATTTTAAACCTTTTATTCGGGGCTTCTCCTGGTGGAATGTATCGAGCCTTGGCTCGTAATTTAGAGTTAGAGGTATTCTCCCCTAATATTCCGTTAATAACGTTGATGACGCGAGGTGGTCCTGGGAGTGGCTGTCCATTCCCCTCATTGGTATTTGGACGATTCTTGTCTCTAGGACGCCAATTTTTCTTTTTCTTGGCCTTCGAAGTTTCCTCCTTTGCTGTAGAGGATCCGAGGAGACAATCTCTTATGGTACCATTCTTGATACATCTTTCGATCTCGGCCTTCAACTGGAAGCAGTCATCCGTTTCATGACCTCGATCCTTATGGAATGCACACCATTTGTCGGATTTCTGTCTTCCCTCCGACTCCCTCATGGGGGCAGGGTCTTTCAGGACTTGTCGGTGGATAGACAATATTTCTGATCGAGATTTAGAGAGCGGGGTATAGTTCTCGAAGTTGGAGGGGGCATGCTTGGTAGCTGGAATGTCCCGATTCTGCTTTTTGAAGCGATTTTCGAAGACACTTTTGGTCTTCTCGCCCTTATGGTCATTGTCGAATTTTCATTTTGTGACCCCTTCGCTTCGAGACCATTTTTCCACTATTGCCTGTAGATGCTGCAAGGTTTGAGGCACCTTGGATATCAACTTCCGGTATAGGCCGTAGTCGGTGATGCAATTCTGGTAGGATAGAATGATACCACGATCGGTT